>VOPJ01001008.1:0-14795 GCA_014673585.1 Semibalanus balanoides
TTTCGAAAGATATTGCAATTCAAAGTTGGTAAGCGTTCCACGCTTTAAGCGACCGGTACTTGCAAGACCTGCTTGCAAGTACTTTTGGCCCTCATCAAACTGCGGGCTTTTCCCGCATTTTTATGAAATGAATTGGAAAATATTTATTTTGTGTTCTGCTTTTTGGGATTATATGCCCGGAGATTCTCTATATGTAATAACCATTGCATACACAGGTAACCAAATAAGCAGTTCATCAATGCACTGTTATGGTGACCTTTTTGAGTAGTTGCGAGTCTCAATTTGTTAAAATTGCTTCATTTTTTTAACATGGAGCCTTGATAGTTTTGTTTCTGGCTGTATATAGCACTCTGCCTTATATTATCATGAAAGATAATCCTTTTCCCAAAAAATAACGAACAATAAAATAACTGGAAATTACATCAGCAGCTCATCGATGTACTTGGTAACGACCTATCTGGGCTTAATTTAGTGTCGGCGATTTGTTTCTGGGACATTATTCAGCGTTTAACAAATTCGAAACACCGGCGGCGCGGTGTTTCAAAAAATATAATTCAAATTCAAATTAATTCAAAAAAATATGGCGCGCTTCAAATAGTGATGGAAAACACTGCTCATGAGTTTCGAAACAAGTATATTTACTTGCTTTTAATTTGTAAAAACTTGCAACATTGAATGAGGGAATTATTTGATTAAATTCTTAAATTACAATTAAGTCATTGTTATACCAGATTAACGGAAGCCTAAGAAATTGTGGTTAATACAAATATAAGGTGGTTATTTCCCTTTAACACCGCGAGTCGTAACTCGACGCGTGCTGGCCGTATACGGTGGTATGCGAACCGCCACTGCCGCCGCCGCCGCCGCCGCGGCGGCTGGCTCGCCCGCTCCGTCCGTTCGGGTGTGTTTTCTGTGTGCCGATGTACCCGCTATGGTAGGCTCGTGCACGGAAGACATGCAGTCGACTTCATGTCATGCAGTCGACTCAGATGTGCTGAGTGGGTTGACTATGGCCGATCGAGAGAAGTGGCGCGTGCCTGTAGTGTTTCGTCAGAACTCGTGGGTTGTTGAGTTGTATGGAGTAATCACCACTGGTCTCTCAGCCCATCAATGGTTCAGTTCACGTGTATTTGGGCAATCCGGATAAAAGCGCAGCTCTCGTTATTGGGTATTGGAAGTATGACATTTCTGTTGCCAAACCATGTCGGAAGACCGATCGCTGTTTAAGAGTGTAATAGAGAGTGGAGGAGACGGATAGAGTTCTAGTCATGAGGACAAACACAGTCATACACACACAAACACACAGACAGGAATCAACCGCAGAAACAGCTCACTGCGCCCTCACATGTCCCGCGAGATGTCGCTTTAACTGCCTTGAAAAGGAGGCAGTCGGGAGTTGTCGAAAGGTAGTCAGGCAGTTTCGTTAACAAACGTAGGTGCGCGGATAGAAAAGCGAGTTTTCCATCCTCGGGGTCCGTGAACGAGCTATATATAAGGCAACTGTCCTGTCTAAGTGGGTCGACTGTGCACCTCGCCCACAGTCCGGAGCATACGGGCAAGTGATTCAGGCTTGCCTGAATGGAGGACCTTGTGGGTGAGTGAGATGGTATGGAACCTGCCCAGATCTGCAGCGGAGAGGGCTGTGTAATGTACGTATGTCTGTGTGGTGACAGGTACCAGGACCTGCTGTCGGAACACGACAAGCTGCAGCGCGAGTGTGACCGGCTCAAGAACCAGCTGTCGGAGGCGCACCAGGTGGCCATGTTCCAGGTACGTCCCTGTCCTGTCCCAGCCGCCTAACGTGCCGTGACGTCTGACGTGACGGGTTGTTACCGGATGGTCTGGTTCCGAGTATGTACCGACAAAGGCCCAAACTGAGTCCTGTGTGCCGTGAATGCACAGCGTAGAACATCCAAAACTCCGTAATTGGCGCGCCGACAGCACGCTGCCATTGTGGCTTATCGCCCATGTGTACCGTATGCGAGTATTGTTCACATGCTTCTACACATAGTCAGGCTTGATAGCTTCAATGTGCTTTAGCGCCCCCCCCCCAACAAAAAAAACACACACACATACACATAGTCAGTATCATAGGCCAAGCGATCGGAGTTTTCGCCAAAAGTTATCAGGGCAATGTATTTTCCGTAATGAAGCTCGGGAAGTATTTGAAACATAAAAATATAGGAATTAACGAAAGTTCGAGAAAAACAGCTCTACTTGATATTAGGAGATGTGCGATGTGTTTACTGTATAGTTTTTCCATCGACTCGATAGCGGGCGGCCATGCGCTTCATGTGGAGGCGCACTGGTGTTTCTGTCCTGAACCGCTGTTGGCGTCCTCTGCGCTGAACAGTGATGTCACTCGAGTCGAGCTTCTCAAAGTCTCCTGTGAGATCGTGGTTGGCAGTCTCCTATGCGTGTCTGACCGCTTGTAATTGGGCGATCCTCTGTATGACCGTGTCAGGGTGGGCAGTCTCTGTCCAGCCGTACCTGTATGGCGTTCCTCTTGCCGCTGACAGTGGTATGAGGAGGGCTCTTCTCGTCTCCTGTAGACGTGTCCGGGCAGTCTCTGTCCCAGCCGTCCTGTATGGCGTCCTTCTGTAAGACGTGATCCGGGCAGTCTCTGTCCCAGCCCGTCTGTATGGCGTCCTCTGCGCTCAGTGAGTATGAAGGAGGCCTCTCAGTCTCTTGTAGAAAAAAAAAACCGTGTCCGGGCAGTCTCTGTCCTGACCGTTGTATGGCGGTCCTCTGCGCTGACAGTGAGTAATAGGAGGCTCTAGGTCTCTGTCAGAACGTGTCCGGGCAGTCTCTGTCCCAGCCGTCTGTATGGCGTCCTCTGTAGACGTGTCCGGGCAGTCTCTGCTGTACAGGAGCGGGCTGTACAGGTACAGGAAACTCGATCGTGGCTTGATACTGACTATGGCTGCAGCAGGCCGGGTCGCGCATTCCCCAAGTGTCCTATAAACCGGCATGCCCGTCCACCAGCCAATAGGAGGCTGGCTGCGTGTGGGTGTGGTGGGTGACGTCACGAGCTGATTAGTTTTGTGTTGGCTGGCAGGGGATCTCGTATAATTTGTCATTTGGCGTTTTCAAAAGAACATAAATTGCAAGGCTTCTTGATCCCAAACATAGGCAGACGGGCCAGTCTAACGTAAATGTACCATCATAATAAATGCTTAATTATACAAAAGAATGCAGTTCCAGCGCAGCTTTGTTTAACCCGCGCTTGACCGGGGGGGGGGGGGATTTTGCCCCCCTGACGAGTGTGTTCGGAGATAAGCTCCATAACAACCAAGGAGCTCAGACCCTGGTCTCTACTCCTGGATGTTCATGTATGTAGTATCAGAATTGGGCGCAGGAGTATGCAGAATGTGTCGTTCTTAACGTACTAAGTCACAGCCATGTTAAAGACTTATATATCTTCTCCAAGTCAAATGTTCAACGTTTGGGCGTCTGGCCGGCATGAAACTTTAGTGAATCACATTTTAGCTTGTATACTTACCACGACTCGAGATGGGCGATTGTCCATCACCATAGAGAAAGGATGGTAGGCCTGGACTGACCAAAAGAATCGCGACTGAGTTTTTCCCTGTGATCTATAAACTCTAGTTATCGGTGTTGACGCTATGACTGCCTGAAATTGGCAAGGTGCTTTTCCGTTGGTAAACCAATAATGCATAGTCGTAATATACTCACGATTATAAACACTGATGGTAAAATACGACTGGCTATCAGTAAAGGGACATTTTGTCAGCACGCATTGCTCTTATTTATCGGCAGCAAGCCGCAATGGTGCCAATCACCGGCTTTCGTCTGTCAGATATATGTTGGACCGAAGCTAGAGCATAGAGTGGCGTAGAGGCAACCAGCTTATATTCATCATGAGTAGTGTACGGTTAGACCTGATTGAGTTGATGTGTGGATCGTTAGCACCGTACATGCACGGTGCATCTCGTGGAGTTATCTAACCGACACATAGCTATTTCTAGAGACCTTCGTTGCCACAGCTTCACGTTGGCAGAGTGTTATATTCTGCATGAGCGTTGAGTTGCGTATATTGCCTTTGATTATGTCGTAGGTCATTGATCTGCATCTTCTGGTCAGGGTGCGATGGATGGACATCCGTGATGACGGCAGTAAGGCCGGGCCTTGACCTCGGTGATTCTTCTTCGATGTGCATGCGGCAAGTTGCGTGATGCGCCGTGCCGCCGTCAGCTTAGGGGCTGCCGTACGTTTATCAATTAGAGTGCTGTGCGTCTAGGGATCGCAGTCCTGCTTCTGTTGTTTATAATACTTAACACTTGGGGGGAACAGCGGCCCGGCCTGCGGGATGTGTCGGCCGCCGCCGCCGCCGTAGCTCCGTGTGCGCGTCTGGAGAGTGCGGTTCTATTTACTAAGTGGTATGACGTGGATGCGCGTGAGGCGGTGTCCCAGGGCACGATACAGACATCGTGTGACCGCCTGGGCCATTGAGAGGGGCGATTAGCGCTAGTTCTGTGTGACGGTGAGCACTTCTACATTCTGCTTGCAACTGCTAAGCATGTCCTGGTCTGCAGCGGCGGCTGAGTGAACCGTGTCCTGATGGCATGGCTGCCGCTAAGGCGTTCTATAGTCAACGTCGCGCCACGATGAATAGGTACCGAGGCTTCTGTGTGCTGTGGCGCTGGAGGAGTCAAGCTGACTCGTGCTTACGAACTGGCTATAGAGTCGACTGATTGATCGCGAGCCTGCACACATTGTGGGTCTTTCGTTGTTGGATGTGAGTATGTCTTGGCGGGCTTCTTGTCAGTGGATCTCATGGTCCTCAAGCGTGGTCGACCCAATGGTATTGAATCTCAAAGCACAGACGTGGCTCGAGCCAGCATACCTCTATCTGCAGAAAGCGAGTTGTAACGCGATGTGGGCGAGGCAGTAGATGTAGGAGATCACGAACACGGGATATAGATCCACATTCGGTGACGTCCACGGACATGTAGTCCTGAATGGAGAGCAAAATCAACGTTATCAAGGGTCCTGTTCCCGTGGCACCTCTAACCGTCTCTATCCTCCTCTAACCTCATCTAAGTTGCTCTTTCTACAACTGCTCTGTGTTCAATAATACGACTGGAGCAAGTTGGAGCAACTTCGAGGAAGTTAGAGTTGCGACGGGAACAGGCCCACATTCTGCCTATGTGATTGTTCAAGCGCCCTCAACCGGAAGAGGTTTTCATCCCGCCGGTCGAGACGCGGTGGAGCGGAGCATGGGAGCGAACGGTGGATATTTCCAATGTCAGTATGGACAGCGCGCCACTAATCCGTGATAGTGCGCCAGAACTGTCGTCACACAACGTTAACTTTCCCCCACCAGCCTGAACCGCTGGCCGAGCGGTGGTGATTCCGCTCAGCCGTTTGATGTTGGTGGAGGCTCAGAGGGGTTTAATTGAGACGCGTGAACGACCGGTGGAGAAACTAGAGCGCCTCAACCTAATCCGGTTGGGGCGCTGAAACAGCCCCATGACAGGAGTTTAGTTCATCGTTTTCTACTAATACACTTTTCGTTTTCATTTTATGCTTTCTAGCCTTTTTAAAACACACTGCGAAGTGTTTTGCATATGTGTGTGTTGTTAACATTGCAGAAGTGACGTTGAGTTACTATGGCTAATGTGGTGTGGTGTGTGTGTTTTGTGTGCAGGCCAACTCGATGGCCGGCGGTGGTGGCGGCTCGGCGCGGTACGGCTCAGGGCCGACATCGCCGCGTCCTGGCGGCCCGTCCACACTGCCTCCGCAGCTCCCCAGCAAGCCATCCGTGGCCGGCGGCGGCGGCGGCGGCGGTGGCGGCGGCGTACGGCCCGGCACCGGTAAGACACGGCACACACGGCCTGTGGCAACACGTGCATAGCTCACGAACATTTCCTCCGCTTAAAAGCATATGCTTTTGGGGTTCTGAATGTCGCTCCTTGGCAATTTCAAGTGGAAACGTTGAAATGCTTGGTGTTTTGGGGATACTTGTTAGCTTCTGATTGCTAAATCTGTATGAGAGCTGTAACACTTGCTGGTGATGTCTGGAGTGTTGTTGGTGCTCAGCTGGCTAATTGCCCACCGCCGCTGCTTCGGGCGTCTGTCTCGTCTCGGTGTTTGTCCGTCCTGAGACTTGTGACGACTTGCCAACCAGCTGTTTGTGTGCGGGTGCGGGTGCGTGCGCGTGCGTATTGTGACGTCAGCGCTGCGTGACACCTGCGTTTGTTTGTGTGTCGTTGTTTGTGTGCGCGCAGCGAGCACGCTGACGCCGCCCAAGGTGGGTATCCGGCGCACCGTGTCGCCGGTGAGCAGCGTGCCGCCCTCAGACGACCTCACCGCCATGGCCGCCAACATCACCAAGGCTGTACAGCCGACAGCCACCGTCTCCAGCCAGCCAGTGTCGGCACCCAGTGAGTGCCGCAGTCACACACAGTCACACAGTCAGACAGTCGGACGTCATCACTCACTCTTCAGTCAGCAGCTGCTCCGCCGCTCCGCTCTGTTTCCCAGCTGCAGTCCCCACAGTCTCCCAGTCTGCTCTGCTATCAGTTCTGCTCAGCTCAGATTAAGGTTCAGCATTGTCACTTGCACCTTAGATTGTTCAGAATGGACCACCGTAATCACCAGACCTACCCATCCACTGACTAACTGAAATAGCACGCAGACCCTTTGACAACTGTATCCCAGAGACGCTGCGCTTTCTGCTGATCTTGACACCGGCGCCCTGCAGCCCCCGCTCACGAATGGTCGGCCGTCTTTAAGAAGACTCACGTCATAACGACGTCATCCGACCTTCCCATGTTCCCGGACTGAAATCATTTCAGACAGATTGAAACCGGGCCCAGATCCATGCTCACTGTGATGCGGTCATGGCTGGTCCACGGGGGGATCTGCACGTGCAGGTGTTCCTCGACCGGGACGTCGGCGGCTCCGGAGAGACGTAGGGCCTGCGTGCCAAGCCAGCGCCACCCGGTGGTCGAGGTCAGGCGTCGGGGTGGATCTTGTTCTGCAATCTGGCGCAGCGGGTCGTCTGGTGGCAGGGATCTTGCCGTGCACACCATGTGCGCCGCGAGCACTCCGCGCCTGAGCTGGGCGGTCGGGAGCCCCGCCTCCGCCATGAGTGGCGCCACCGGCGTCGAACGCGAGCAACCAGTAATAACTCTGGCCGCCGCGCGCAACTCTCGGTCCTGCTGTTCACGTTTCCAGGCGATGTCGCAAGGAGCCTTGCCGCGACCGCGTGTTCCAGATCCCCGCGCACGTATCCGTTCGTGACGATCCTGAGCTGCGGCTCCCTAAGCCCCCACGTCCGCCCCGTCATGGTGCGGAGATGAGCCAGGCGGGGCTTCACCTTCCTCCTCAGCCTGGCGCAGTGCTCCCCAAAGTGCAGAAGTCGGTCAAACGTGATACCGAGGAGTTTGAGGTCACTCAGGTGTGGTCCACCTTTCGCTTCAGTCCCGTCGACTTTGATGGTGAAGTCTTTGGTGTCCCGGCTCTACTGGGAGAGCACGAGCGCCTGGGTCTTGTGGCCTGCAATTTGCATTTTCCAACGGCGCGCCCAGCGAGCCAGGGTGTCACCGCCTGCTGTGATCTGGCCCTCGCCATCTCCATGGTTCCGCCTGTGCTCATGGTCGCCGTGTCGTCCGCGTAGGTGTAGACGGACGTCCGGGGGACCCGGCGCAGCTTCTCGATGAGGTCAGCGGACCACAGAGTGAAGAGGGTTGGGGCCAGAACCGAGCCCTGTGGGAGGCCCGCGCGGAAGGGGCGCTCCAAGCTTCGCGCTCCGTTGACCTCCGCACAGGCCCGACGGTCTCGCAGGAAACCAAACACCCAGCTGGCCATGCACCGCGGGAGATGATGCAAGAGCTTGGAGTAGAGCATCCAGTGGTCAACTGTGTCGTAGGCACGACTGAAGTCAAAGGCCAGCAGGACGAATTTGTCGGCAGTTTCTCCATCCACTGGCCGGCCTCGCGGCTTCGGGCGGTTCCAGCCATCTTGAACCGTCTGAACGAGGCGGACGAGGCTCGCTTCTGCCGCGCGGCCGCGTCTGAAGCCGACCTGCTCTGAAGGAACCAGGTTCTTGAGGTCCGTGATGTGGTCAGCTCGCCGCGACCAGCCGCTCTGCCAGTTTCGCCAGGTGACTGGTCAGGGAGATCGGGCGGTAGTTCTCCTCCGACGTCAGGCCCTTGCCGGCCTTCGGGATGGGGATGTTGATGGCTCTTCTCCAGGACGATGGGACAGTCGTGCGCTCCCAGGAGCGGTTGATGAGGGTGAGGACGGCATCTTGCGCCACGGGACCCAGATGCAGAAGATGTTCCGCACATACGTCGTCCGGGCCCGGCGCCTTCCTCGTCTTCAGCCTCTTAAAAAAAGCGCGCCGGGGGGGCGTTTTGACGCCCCCTGATGTTTTTCCGGGATATCGGGAAAACGGCGGCGCGTAGCGCCGCCAAATTCTTAGTACCTGCTCATTCTTCCTTTGCCCAGCCTTCTCTTTTTTTTACTTCAGGTCATGTCAGGTCAGGTCACCAGGCCGGGTCATGTGACCCCGTCTTAAAAAAAAGTTTGCGGTCCTACCAAAGCCAGAGTTTTTAGTTGATCGGTTTTGTACTTACAGGATTTCATGAGAGCATTATTGCCTATAGTTCGTATTTCTCGGATTTTTCATATCGGTGACCTAAGGTCAGGTCATTTTCTTGAACTCTCCATTCAATGGGGAAATATTCGAATGCTTTCCATTCTTAGGATACACATGATATCAGCCCAATTCCTTCTTTATCATGTTATTATAGACCATTCTTGAAGACCGAGGTGCAGCCTTTGTTCTGGTATCCCTACAGGGTCAGCCGAGGCCATCTGAGGTCACCAACACCTTTTTGTCAATAACTTTCGATACAATTAAGATAGAGAAGTGAAATTAGCACCAATGTGTTTATCTCGTCAAGACGCGTCTCCCAATGTTCAACATGACCTTATTGGGTCACCACTTGACCTTTACCTGAGGTCAAATTTCTAGGTTGACCTAACATGGTAACCATATACATGATTCGAAGCGCCTTGACGAGACAAACACGATGGTGTCACACTAATTTTCCTATCTTATTTAAGTAAAAAACAGTTATTCATGAAAACATTTTTGGCAAAAAATAGCCTTTTTGACTTTCGATGACCTCTGGAGCCCGAACTATTGACTTAAGAGGAAATTTGAGGACCTGTATGCGATTGCAAATTTTAATAGCTATCTAATGCTACCTTACTTGTTTGCTCCTAGCTATCATAGTTTCCGAGATAATTGGGGTATCTGGAGGTAAGTCCTAAATCTGGAAAATCTGACCATTGATGACCTCTGGTGACCCTTATATTGACCTGATAATTTTTTCACTGAAATAGTTTCGAAATCGCTTTTGACGAGCTCTCGAATGGTCTTTTTGGTTTATGTCTAGGTCCCATAGGAGCCGGGTTAGAAGGGGGCGTCGAAACCCCCCCCCCCCCACACCGGCCCGAGGAAGGTGGCGCCGAGCACCGGCCCGGCGCGGGTTAAGCTGCGCGGCCAGTTCCTGTCTGGAGAAGGGCTGACATGAGTCGGTTTTGTGTCCTCCGCATGCGCATGGACGGGACTCCGTTCTGGAGATGTCCGCTTCGACTGCTCGGTCTCGGTGACGGAGGCGCACATTCCTGCTGACCTTGACGTAGCTGCAGATGAGAGCCTCGGCCTTGGCTCGGTCCTCCACGGCCAGCTGGCCACGGTTCCCGTTTACTGTCTGGCCGGGGCAAGCATTCTGCACGGCGCCCTCCATCTTCTTGAGGATCTTTGAGACCCGACCGACGGCCGCCGGCTTGTTCAGCTCGTCAGATGCGAACTCCTGGAACGATTTCCTTGGCGGCTCCGCCTCCGCCTCTGCCGCTCGTCGCTTAGCCTCCTTCCATCGTTCCCGTGCCACCTCCGAGGGGTCCCGCTGGAGCTCGGCTCTTGCGTCTCGTCACTCTCTCACAGCGGCCACCAGGTCGGGGTCCGCCGCCCAAGGCTTGGGATCCGCGCGCGCGCCCCTCGGAACCCACCTGTGGCTTGCTCCCACTATGACGTCGGTGATTTTCGCAGACAGGGCCTCTACGCTGAGACCCTGCAGGGGAGCCCGAGCCACCTCGGTGTCGCAGTCGGCAGTGAAGGCGGGCCAGTTTGCCTTGGGGAAGGCCCACTTCGTCTTCCTTATACGACGCGGGAGACTCCCATCCACTATCGCTGTGACAACTTGAGGCAGATGGTCGCTCCCCATGTCCTCACCGGTGGTCCAGGTGCAGCGCCGCGCGAGGTCCCGGTGGGCCAGCGCCACGTCCGGCGCGATGAGGCGCGACCCCTCCCCGTAGCCCGCGCGAGTAGGCGCTCCCGAATTCAGAGCCGTCCACTCGGACGACACCATCCAGTCATGGACTTTACACCCCACCTCGTCATGGTCCAAACAAGAAACATCCCATGACGGGTGGTGCGCGTTGATGTCGGCGAGGATCAGCGTCGCTATCCGAGGTCGGGGAAAGGCGGTCGGGTCGAGCGGTCGACTCGTCTCGTGCCGTTCGTTGTTTCGAAAATCTGTCGGTAGATGTGTAGATATCCAGGTAGTGACTAGATGAATGACTAGCATCAGGATGGGGTGCGCAGGTGAAGGCTCGTACCGCGCACCGCTTCGCGCTCGCTCGTAATTATCTAACATTGTAAAATATCAACATTTAAAGGGACTCTCCCACCTCCCCGAAAGTTCTCAAAAGTACGCCGTTTGTGGTGCTTAATATGAAGTAATTGCTGCCGAACATGATTATGACATTTGTTTCTCACAAACGGTGCTCAATTTAATAAAAAGTTAAAATTTAATATTTGGGTTGATGACTTCATATCAATAAATTTCGGGAAAATAACAAATCTTCGCGCAGCCAAATGTATGGCTAATGAATGGCCAAGTGTAAAACAAGTCGACTATCATCAACATTTAGTAAAGAGTGACGACGTCATCGGCTCAGAATCCCCGTTAATACCACTGGGGATGGGGACTGTTACCACGATGTCAAAAAACCAAACTAAAATTTCTTTGTGATCGATCGGTGGTCGTTTTACTCGTATACCATACTAATTTCAATGCCAAGCACTCAACATGGCTATCTCAGCTCAAATATAATATTAAGGTGGGACAGTCCCTTTAAAAATCGCTGAAACCATAAACGTCTTGTATATTTGCTACCATATTATTGCAAAATATTGTGACGCCATTGCGGTGGCCATTTCTTCGTTATGGGTAAACCTTATTAAGTAAATAAATCTAGGGCATAATTAAATTTGACAGTCTTCAGTTGTTTGTGTACAATGTCCGATCCATATGCTTTTCTTCTCCCACTTCCGATTCAGGACGTCTTTATGCTTCAGCTGCCGGCTCAAACGTCCGTGACCCGTGACCCGTTCGTGACTCGTTCGTGACCTTGACCCGTTCCTTGACTCCGTTCCTTGACCCGTCCGTTGACCCGTCCGTGACCCGTCCGTGACCCGTCCGTGACCCGTTCGTGACCCGTTCGTGACTCGTTCGTGACTCGTTCGTGACCTGCCAATGACCCGTCCATGACCCGTTCGTGACTCGTCCGTGACCCGTCCATGACCTGTTCGTGACTCGTCCGTGACCCGTCCATGACCTGTTCGTGACTCGTCCGTGACCCGTCCATGACCCGTCCATGACCCGTTCGTGACTCGTCCGTGACCCGTCCATGACCTGTTCGTGACTCGTTCGTGACCCGTCCGTGACTCGTTCGTGACCCGTCTGTGACCCGTCTGTGACCCGTCTGTGACCCGTCTGTGACCCGTCTGTGACCCGTCTGTGACCCGTCAGTTACCGTCGTGTGACCCCGTTCTGTCGTGCTGCAGTGACGGGCGTGGCTTACGGCGTCCAGCCGGGCGTGGCGCTGCGGAACGTGCAGTACGGCGTGGCGGCCGGGCCACCGCCGCCGCTGACAACCACCAGGTCAGTCGAGCTGACAACCTCTCAGGTCGACAGAGCTGAACAGGCATACAACCTGCTGAACCTGCAGAACAGGCTGGAAACAACCTGCTGAACCTGCAGAACAGGCTGGAAACAACCTGCTGTACGGCGACACACTTTGTGGAATGCTGCTGCTAAATTGCATTGATTCTAAACGTATTCATTGAAACGTCCCCGGGGACACTGTGGTTCTGGGGACAGTAATATTTGATTACTGTCACGATCATTGTCCGCCCAGACACTGCCTTCATAGTTACAATGTGGTAATGTGGATGTGCATTTAGAAGGAATGATGGCTGAGGTAGCGCCTGACAGTAGTTTGCGTTGGCGCTCGAGACTTTATTCCTTCTGTCGACGAATACTGTCGGGCTTTGCATTGACGTATTGTTTTAACGATAGCAATGTTCGATTTCGTGAGCGTTTCTTTGAACACTTCGCCGTGGTAGCACTATGCAGATAGGGTACCTTACCATTTGTAGAGGACGTGACATGATAGTGAACTAGTTTTTGTGCTCGACGTGTAAACCAGCTAGTAGGCAGGCCCGGCTTCGTTGCTTGGTATATGTGGTGCATATTTTGTGTTGTAAAACATGCATATGGCTTAATTATAATTAACTATTTACTGCATTTTTAAGATTGTCGTCTTTTTCTGAAATACCGGTTTCAAGGTAAGTGTCAAGTTTCGAGTTGTGTTGAGGCGTTTGTGGGTTTGGTATGTGAATAGGGTGTGTGTTTTGGGCTGGTGAGCGTGTGTTGGTGATCTCGGGTGGTATGCTGTGTCGGCTGGTGTGGGCGGGTGATTGAGTGGGTTAAGGAGTCAGCGGTGGTACTCAGCTGACCCGCGGCTGCCCCCCCCCTCAGCGCCTCGTCTCCGTTGTCGGCGGCCGGCGGCGGCGCACCGCAGGTGGTGCGCGTCACACCGCGCGTCTCCGTCACCGCATCGCCCGGCACCAAGGTTCTCAGCTCCAGCCAGCCGGGGGGCAAGGTGCTCTTCCATGTGACGACGCCGGCCGCCGGCGGCGCCCCGCCACCGAACGGAGCGCCGCCGCCGGCACTGGCACGCAAGCCACCGCTGGGTCGCGGGGTGCCGCCGCCGGTGCCGCCCAATAAGCCGGCGGTGCCGCCCAACAAGCCGGGCGGCGGCGGCGGCGGCGGCGGCAAGCCGGCGGGCCTGGCGAGCCGGCCAGAGCCGGCCGCCCAGGTGGGTGAGACGGCCGCGGCTGGACCGGTGCCGGCCGACCTCAGTCCGGCCAGCACGCCCAGTGCCGCAGCTACACCTCACAGTACAGAGACGCTCGGTCCGGAGCTGGCCAATTTTCAGCGGATGCTCGTCAGCATGGCAGGTATGCACTAGCGTAGCGCGCTCTGCAGAGAGAAAGTTGTTATCAATCTATCAACACAGAAAACGGAGAGGAAAAAGTCTCCCTCCCTCGCGGCCTGGCGACCGCGCTGGCCCTGCTTTCCACACTACTTTCTGGAAGTCCGGCTTAATTCAGGTTGGAGGGTCCGGTGCTCTCTCTCTTGCTCTCTTCTCTCTCTTCTTCTCTCCTCTCTCTCTCTCTCTCTCTCTCTTCTCTTCTCTCTCTCTCTCTCTCCTCCTTTCCTCTCTCTCTCCTCTCTCTCTCTCTCTCTATCTCTCTCTCTCTTCTCTCTCTCTCTCGTCTCTCCCTTCTCCTCTCCCTTCCCTCTCCTCTCCTCTCCTCTCCCTCTCTCTCCTCTCTCTCTCTTCTCCCTCTCCTTCTCGCCTTCCATCTCCCGGTCTCCTCTCCCCTCCTCTCCATCTCCTCCCTCTCCTCTCTCTCCTCTCCCTCTCCTCTCCCTCCCTCTCCCTCTCCCTCTCCCTCATCCCTCTCCCTCTCCCACTCTGCTCTCCTCTCGGGCTCTCGCTCTCGCTCTCGCTCTCGCTCTCACTCTCACTCTCTCGCGTTGTTCTTGTTCTCATCTCTCACTCTCTCCCTCTATCTCTCAGTATCAATCTTTCGCTCTCGCGCTCGCACCTCACTCTTTCTCTGTCGTCTCTCATGATCTCGCTAATTCACTCTCGCTATCGCTTTTGCTCTAACTTTAACTATCACTACCTACTTCTCCACTCTCACAACAAACCGATCGACATGGGTTCCCGCTGATAGCCTAACGTTAGGAGTAAATAATATATGACATGCTATGAACTGGATACCACCTAGTACCTACCATCTTGGTACCTTGGTAACTGTCTGTATAAGACATTATAATGTTTTGTTATTGCTAACAAGATTCACTAACGTATTAGTCCGATTGGTGCTTAAAGTTGAACCTTTAAAGATAGTCTGGTCACATGTCCGTTGACATTTACAATGCTGGGTGTGCTTTCGGTGTCTCTCCAAACTAAGGCTGTGGGTTAAGCTGAGTGCTTACCGCCGATTCGCTCCTGTCCGCGCGCGGCCGGTCGCCCAGGCTGTCCCGTCTGTGTCGCCCTGAGCTGTGCACCGCCCCCGCCCCCGCCCCCGCTGCCGGCGCCTCACCACAGCCCGTGTCGGCCCGCTCTGGAGCCAGCCTGCACTGACCGGCCGGCGGCACCCGTACCGCCACAGCGCTACACCTGCCTGAGTCTGACACAGGGTCGGGCCTAACGTACCAGCCGGGATACCAGCATCACAGCTGTGTGATTCTGCTCTCCTGCTGCTGCTGCTGCTGCAGCTGGTTCAGGATCACGGCTGTGTGATTCTGCTCTCCTGCTGCTGCTGCTGCTGGTTCAGGATCACGGCTGTGTGATTCTGCTCTCCTGCTGCTGCTGCTGCAGCTGGTTCAGGA
>VOPJ01001020.1:0-58567 GCA_014673585.1 Semibalanus balanoides
TCAATAACTAGCTTTGCAACGTCAGAAACAAATTACATCACCGATATTGAACATATTAAAAAATCGACCTGCAAGGTAGGTGAGATAAAATGCTTAACTTAAGATCACAAGTAGGCCTAGGTGTGTTGTCACGGAATTTTCCATAACAACAGAAAGCTGATGGCCACATTAGCAATGCAATGAGCGTAGTGACGCAACAGCTTGGTTAAAGTGGTTACAGGACACAAAGGCGAATGTCATTTTGCCGAATGTCATTTCTGGGAAAGCATATTGTCAAAGGACACTTTGAAGAAATGCCTTTGTGACGAAATGAAAACATGTAAATAAAAAAGGCAAAAACGCGAATGTCCTTTTGTCGAAATGCTTTTTTGCCGACTCGTCAAAATGCCAATATTTTTGCCAACATGTCACAAAGTTAAAGTGTGATGGCCGACATTAATTATGCCCCTTATAGAACGACGTCTATGTCATTATACGGAGCACAATCACCGCTATGCTACGTTCCTGATGCACATGGCTGAGAATATTTACACAAAGTCGGTATGCACCAACCACACAGGCGCTTGTACTCGTGGACTAGTATGCTGCATGCATTTAACTGGCTTCCTTCACCTATAACATTATGTAACTAGTCACTTTTAGATGGCGGTTAGCGTCGCGCCGCCGCAGTGCAGTGATGGATATTCCTGTGCACGGGCCCTGATTCTAAGGTGGCGTCTGTGCACTGATTCCAATGCTGGGGTCGGTGGAGGCTGACTAATGCGGCTCGGTCATGACGCCGGTGATACATTCGACGTGGCCACGACAGCGCCCCCGCAGCTCGCGTCCCTCCTGCTTACTTTGCGCGGCACCGACTCTTACTTATGAGGTATTCCCATGCATGGCACGTACTCTGCGCCTGAAATACGCTGAGTACTGCGCGGCCAGTCAGTGTAGTGCGCGTGTTTGCCTTCGTGTGATTGCTGTGTCACATAATTTCTGACCAAATGGCCAACGTTAAACGCTTCCGCGTAGATACTTTATTTTATTTCAAAACGGCTTGCGGCTCTTGGACATTATATTGTGTTTAGTGTGCTTAAACACAATCATTGCATTAACTTTATATGCATTGGGTTATACATATTTGAGCGCTTTTATATTGTCAAATCATGCTTTGAAGTATATGGTTTGTTATAGGAAGGAGAAAGATGACGGCATTGCTCTAAACTTTATTATTGGGAAAATATGTTTCACTATAAAATTGTGAATTATCCGTAGACACCCAGCCTTACATGCAGCCTTTGTCGGAGGACATAACAGCAGAAAGACTATTCAGTGAATGTTGTTGGCAAGGACGATCACGACCCAAGATCAGGTGAGTGAAATACTACGTGGACTAGATTGATCGCTCCATTCATCAGCCTACATGTCGTCCCTGGAAATAAATGTCACAAAGCCCTCATGTGCATGAAACAAGCTCAATTTGTACCCAGTCCAAATGCTAGTAAGGACGTATACCATACGTATGTAGGTATGTAGCACGTCATTCGCATGTAATGATGGTGACTCCTCAATTGACACAATGGTGATTTCGCATTTTCACTCATTCTGATATCCTGTTGTATTGTACAATTAAAACACTCTTCATTTTAAAATAGCTATTCCGAGTGTCGTTTCAGGGTTAGGCAGAGAGACATGTTCAAACAATTTTCGGTATACAACACGCAATAAGATCAAATCAATATAAAAGTACACACACAAGCTATATACAAACACACCACACAGTCACACACCTATTATTCTCGATTCACGCAACTGAAGGTTCAGATACCGCACACTTTAGGCTCCTTGAGATAACCAGAGCATTTACAGCGGTAAGCGATTGCCCAACTGCACCGTACAATAACCCTATTACTGTCGGGGGGGGGGAATTGCCCCCCCCCTTGAGATTTTTCGCGTACAGTTCATTCATAACTCAACTCACAATCTTAAAACTTGCTGACTTTTCCTATCATTTCATGCGGCGTCGAATCAGTACTTTTTCCCAAATTAAATTATTAGGGGGGGTTCCAGACGTTTTTAGGGGCGTGTTCCGCACGTTTCTTGACACAAAATCTGTGCTGGTTAAGCACATGGAGCAGTTTTTGTGTTGAAGGGAAGTGTTAGAGAAACAGACAGGCTAGATAAATGATTGTCATTTCAGATGGCAATCTCGAAATTTCACCATTTTGATTTTGAAATCCAAATTTTTGAAAAAACTGTCACTTTGTTTTTTTCTTTACAATGATACATTTTTTAAATTTTATGGACATCTTCAAATAACCCGGAATATATGAAAATAAAACAGTGTAAATTAAAATTTTTTGAAAGTTCCAGGTGATATCTAAATATTTTGATGATCTAGATATTCAAGGGTCATAATGCGTTAACCTTCCATAATATCCAATCATAATATGTGGTGAAAAAATGAAAAAACAAGGGTTTAACATACTGTATCAATCCAATTTATTTCAGTATCATGTCATCTGTAGGCCATCTTTGATGACACAGGAATTAATTTTTAGTCAGTGACCTTTTGAAAGGTCATTCAAGGTCACGAACACTTTTTTATCAATAACTCGTGACAAAAACACCATAGAGACTCGCAAAAGGTCTCAACACGTTTGTCTCGTCAATACGCATCTTTTGATATGCATTTTGACCGAGTTATGTCACCTTGATCTTGACCTTGACCTTGACCAGGGGTCAAATTTTCGATTTGACAAAATTTGTATGATTTGAACTGAAAAGATGAGATAAACACGATGTTATCAAAATAACTGCTCTATATGTTTTAGATAACAAGTTATTAACGAACAAACTTTTGCTGATAAACAGGTTTTTTAACATTTGTTGACCTATACAGCCCAAACCATTGAACTGAGGTCATTTCTGATGCTATAGTGGCGAAAGAAAATTAAAACAGCTTTACAGTACTTTTTCGGATTCCTCCTAGCTGCCATAGTTCGAGATAATGGCAAGGTTTCCTGAAAATTATCATGTTTGACAAATATTACTTTTGATGATGCAGTTGACCTTGAAGATAGTGACCCAAGGTCACCAAAACTTGACAAAATATAGTTCATTGTCGACCCTAACCACATACCAAGTTTCATGTTTGTAGCTTTTATGGCAGCCGAGATCTGAAGGGGGGCGAATAAGCCCCTCCCCGACAGATTCGTATACTTTTCATCCCTCTAGGAATAGGGATAAAGGAGTCGTCGCTTGTCCGCTTCGGTTCCCGTGCGCAGGAGAGCCAGATCTGCGTCCTGCCGGGTGGTTCGCGAGCGAAGTGCATAGTTGACCTGAAATTGAGAGGAAAGAGCCGCTGGCTCTCCAGAGCAGCGAATTTTGTGCATAAAATTTAATGAGTGAAGTTCGTGCAGCTGGTGGGCGGTACTCGGTCCAGATCAGTTCATCTGTTCTTTCCTATCCCCAATTGTAAACGTAACTGATAATAACCATCATGAGAGAAAGCTTTACAGATGAGACACCATAGTTGTTCAACAGAGTAGAACTCAACAGGATAACGATGAAAGTTGTAATTGTACTAATACCAACAGCTGTTGGAAGCCCTGCTGTACCTATACAGCGAGCTAGTCAGCTTCGCTACTTCTTGCACTTATATAATGAAGTCCTTCGTTGTATATTCCCGAGACGTGAATAAGATAAACGCCTGTAGTAAAAATAACCCACTGTGGTAGGGTTATTTTTACTGATGTAAGGTCCTGGGCAGGTGGTGAATTTTGTCTCTCTTTCCATTCCTTCGAACCTCTCTGTGTGTTTGCCGAGCGGACGATAGGTCGGCTATACTACAGCCGATATATGTCTCATGACTCATTGTCTTTTATCTCTCTAGTCTCTCGCATCAAACGCCTTATGTATGCTTTACCATATGCCGGGGATATACAAATACATTGGCTGAGAGTGTGGTACTAAGCATTAATGAACGATGCTGGTATGTAGATGTTTTTTGATCGAGGCTGTTTTGACATTACTGCACGAAGCGAAGCAGAGGCAGTAATTTTAAAACGCCGAGATCAAATATCTACATACAGCAGCAGAGTTTAGTAAGTCTTTACCAATGTGTCGCCAGTGCGGATATGCATGCATAATGCAGAAATACCACCACTCCACGCGCTAATGCTTTTTACATTGCTCGGCATATGGTAAAACTTGGTAAAACAAAAAAAGCCCTAGGGCAAATTTGTTGTACAGAGCACGTGAAAACAGTGTTCGCGGTAAAATTCTGACTGCAATTCTGAAAGCTTAGTTGACTTCGCTTCCAAGGCTTCTTCAATTTTATCGAAGTCAAAGTTTAACTAAAAAATACATAATTTATTTCTCTGGTAAGTAATGATTAAACATGATTGAAAAATATATAAAAAGCACATTGAATGACTTACGCGGCATATTGTAAAAATCATACCCCACTCGGCCGGCATAAATTGTCAAGACCTCTGTGCTTTCTTGATTTGTGACCTCGGCCTTCGGCCTCGTTCAAAAATCAAGAAAGCACCTCGGTCTTAACAAATTTATTTGCACGGCCTCATGCGGTATATATACTAGCTCAGGTACCCGACGTGGTCCGGGAAATGCAACGGGGCCACAGGTCCACAGCTTTGCCTTGCCTTGGAAAATTGAGTTCCTAGACTTAGTTTGATTTTCACCAACTCACCACCAGTTCCTGAAAGCGAGCTCATATCATGCAAGGCAAGCAGGTATCCTTCAGCAACGCACCTACCAAATTTACAGGGGTAGGTAAACACCCCAAAAGTCTCTCAGGACCTATCCCAGAAGTCTCTAGATTTTCCGAAAATTCCCGATATTGGACTCCATTGATTTTTAGAAAGCGCACATGCTGAAGACAAGCAACTATTCTGGTAAAATTAAGACAATTAATCACTAAGACGTACCAAGAAAACCGGCATGAGTAGGTAGAAAAACAATATACGTTATTCTAAAGAGCAAGCTGAAGAAGCGGGCATGCCGAAAGGAAAGCGAGAAAAAAGAGTGCGAAGAAAGTGCCATGCCGAATAAAGCAACATGCAAGAAAGAAAGGAAAGCAACATGCACATTGCAAGAAAGGAAACAACGATGCAAGAAGGAACATGCCAAGAAAGCGCCATGCTTGGAGAAAGCAACTAATTTGTAAAAATAAGCCAATTACACTAAACGCTACCAGAAAACCGGCACTGCGAAGAGAACAATATACGTTATTCTAAAGAGCATGCTGAAGAAAGCGGCTGCCGAAGAAAAAGCGAGAAAAAAGAACATGCTTAAGAAAGCGCCATAGCGAAGAAGGCAAAACATGCTGAAGAAGAAAGCGAGAAAAAAGAGGCATGCTGAAGAAAGCGCCATGCCGAAGGAAAGCAAACTAATTCTGGTAAAAATGCCAAGAAACCGGCACGCGAAGAAAGCAATAATGACAAAGGTAATGTCGCTTGATTAACTGTAAGCTCTTCTTCCTTCTGCAGGTAGAAACCAAAAAAAGAGAATGCTGAGGAGTGAAGGACCCAGCCCATGTCGAAAGAAAAGCACATGCTGAAGAAAGCGAGAAAAAAGAGCGTTGCTGAGAGCGCCATGCCGAAAAAGCAACTAATTCTGGTAAAAAATAAGCCATTATCACTAACGCTACCCACGCATTATGAGTTTTGCAGCACAACATTAATGAGTAAATCATTGCTTTTGGGGCTAATACAGGTTAAGTATACGTTTTTCTTTTGAATCGAGAGCGTATCCTTCAAATGATACATAAACGAACATAGTCATAAAGCAACAAACGATCGGGGCCCAGGTAAGCGGTCGTGGGGAAAGGCAATACATGACGTACGGGCACGGTGCGGCCTAGACACAAAACAAAAAAAGCTGTTCCGAATAGCTTGTCATTGGTGGAATTACTCAGCGTGACCATAGACGTCATTAGGAAGATCTGACATTTTTGTTCGGGAAGTATCATACTTGTTTCTCGACTGATTTCGACATTAGTGGCGCATTGCGGCAATGCTTAAGGAAACTGCCACTAATAAACTGCAAATTTAGGCCACTAAGAAACTGCAAAAAATTATATCGGATAAGTCTTTCTTATAAGGATATTGACATTTGCAAAGCCATAAATGCACCGGACTCGAAAAATAGCGAGAATTTCTGGGAATCTTGGCATTGTTTTTTGCGTAAGAGGGCTGTGTTAGCCGCCCACTAGGTCACTTGACATTAAGGAGCTTTTGTTTTATTTTTAGTTAACCATATGCCGAGCAATGTAAAAGCATTTAGCGCGGTGGAGTGTGGATATTTTTCCGCATTATGCAGCTGGCATACCGCACTGGGCGACCATAATGGTCAAAAGACTTACTAAACTCTGCTAGTGTATGTGATATTTGTGATCTAGACGTTTTTCATAATGACTGCACTCGCTTCGCTCGTTGTGTAATTTCAAAAAACGCCTCGATCACAAACATCTACATACCAGCATCGTTCAGTAATATATAGTACCGCACAGCATTACAGTTTATATTTCAGCCAATAGATGTCTCTCGCATAAAACGCCTGATGCATGCTGCGCCGCATAACCCAGCAGTTTCTTCTCCAGCCGATAGATGTCTCTCGCATCAAACGCCTTATGTACGCTGTGCCGCACAGCTCAGCAGTTACATTCAGATGACTGTCCGTTGTGATTGTGAAGTGTGCTTGTGTGTTGCTTCCAACCTCAAAAGGAAGATTCGCTGTCACAGCCATTTCGGTTGAAATTGAGTCTTCAGGGGTTGTCATTATTAGAGAAACTTGAGTACAATACGGGTCGACAGTCCAGGGCCTCAGATAACATGTCAACTGGGGGGGGGGGCAATTTCCCCCAGTGGAGGGAATAACCCCCATAGTGGAACCGATTTGTCCCCCCAATGAAACTGAGTTAATAATTCGACGTGAGCGGGCACTACAATAATATATATGATGATGCATCACTAGCCTTTGCAAAACTTCCTTCAGTCACCCGACGTTTGTTTCACTGTACTGCATAGCCTCGGATAGTATTTTAATTGGGGACGGGGCCATAAAATTTCCCCGCAGTGACTGCTGATTTCCTCCCCAGTGACGATATTTTGCTACCTTGTGGGAGCAAAATTCGTAGGTAACATGCGATTTTACGGTCTGTAAAGTAGATAAAAGCGTCACTCAAACATGCTTTCAACTCAAAACCAATTATACGCTGCTTACTACCTAGAGTAGATTTGATATCTTGAGGATGAATACACATTACCCACCCGGGGGCACCCCAACCCCTCGTCGCGTCGGTTTGAAATTGGGGTGGACCATTGCATACACACATTTATGCCGAAAGATAGTTAAAGTTGAAGTTGATGAGCGCTCCACACTTTTAACGACCAGTACTTGCAAGTAATTTAATAAGTCCTCATCAAACTGCGGGCTTTTCACGTATTGCTTTTTAACGCAATGAAGAACATTGCGGTCTGCTTGTTTAGATGATATGCCCTCCGATCCTCTAAAACGATTAGCCATTGAATGAAAAGGTAACCAAATTAGCAGTTAACCGATGCATTTTTATGGTTGCCTAGATAGTGGTTGCGACCACGATTTTTTATTATTAAATTGCTTGATTTACTTTCAGTACTAGAAGTTTTGAATAGTTTTGTCTCTGGCCGTATATATGCTTATATAAAATGCTATATATGCTTACATGCTTTATATAATAATGACGCATAATATTTGTCCACCCAAAAATAACAAGCAATTCAAAACTGACATTCAAATCAGAAGCTCATCGATGCACTTGGACGGGGACTTATTTAGTGTCAGGCGATTTGTTTCATTGACCAATCAGGGATGTTGTCAGGCTTTGACGCACCTTGCATTATTTATGGCCCTATTGTTTTCCACCTACCCATTAATAGGTAGGCAGGAGGTGCCCTTCCATGCCCATGTGACCTGATTACGTTAAGTACCAGAAGAGAGTTTAATAAGGATATGGATATTAAATCACGTTAGGTCACATCACATCACTATGACTTGATGAAAACAACACTGGTAGGGAAGGACAGCGTTGTCTATGATCTTCATGAAGCACACGAGTACCTACTTTTTTACTAACTTACAACTTTTAATCTGGAAATGATTTGTAAATGTTAATGCAATTCTTTAAATAACAAAACTAAATGTGAAACTTCAGAATATTGTTTTGCTATGAAAACAGAGGTGGGGGGGGGGGGGGGGGCGCCACAGATTTTACCTGGGGGGCAAAGTCGAAAAGGGGCTCTTTTCCCAGGGGGGCCTCCTCCCACCAGGGGGCCTCCCTGGCTGTAGGGGCCTCCATTGAGTTGGGCTACCAAAGCGCATGCGAATGTTAATTTGCTTCTTTAATGTAACACCATGGCGAGATTCTACTTATGTTACCTTCGGTATCTCCCGAAATCGGAGACAAATCAGCTTGGCCCTTTTCTGTGATGCCCTCAACCCGCACCTCTCTGCTCGCTCCCAGTTTCTCTGCGCGAGTGTTGACTACCGTTATGTAATGACAAAAATGTGTTTTCTTTACTGGAAATTAGCTATTAGTTTGCATGGTTGACATACGATGAAATCCACATATGGGAACCTTAGTTAATTTTCACTTACTATTGGTTCTTTTATTAATTTTTATCATGTAATACCCTATAAGATTGACTCACACAGCACTATCACAAGACGATGTTGTGTAATACAGAGAACCTACAATACATTACGACAATACAAAGACGTAGACAATGTCGCCAAGGAACGGGGCGGTGCTCCAAACGGCCGCATTCCCAAGGCGTGGATGGGCTCATTCCCAAGTGTGTGAAGAGGTTCAATGAGACGGCTGAAAAAGGCACGTTAGAAAGGATGGAGAATACAGTGTGGCAGGCTATGGATGAGACATTACCAACTTAGAAGCTGAGTTAGTAAACTGAGGGTCTGCTATTTCATCTTTAAAACAACGACACAGTTTGGAATCAGACTATATCAAGAATTTATTTTGTACAGCCGTAAAACGTTTTAAAATAATGTAGCGCCGCGGAGGGCCGCGACAAAATTTGAATATTATGCACCTGACATGCATTATCATTAATCCGTCGCTTTGCCGTATCGTGCGGTGCGGACCTCTAAAACGTTTATTTGCCTTTAAAAAGTGCTGTTAAGAAGGATGAAGAAGCCTTTTGGCCAATAGGAATATATAATAAATTTCGTAATTATAATCAACCCAATTAAATGCGCCACAAACGCTGCGATTTTTTTATTCAGTTTTCACTCGTTATACATTTGATTTGTAGTAAGTCGCAATGGGCCGCGAAGCGGCGCGAAAATTTTGATTTTGTTGTGTGGACAATGGTCTTCATGTAACTAGATCAGCACGGGCGGATACAGGGGATAGATGGCCGATAGGCTATACCCTTGTTTATAGTTGGTGCTAATTAGATATATAAAATTAACAGGCGTGGATCGCCCCCCCCCGTGAGCCGGGGTCTCGCTTATGGGCTGCGCCCGAGGCGAACTTTTTGTGTTGCGCACCCCTCTGACTAGACAATCCTGGACCCGAGCCTGATTAAAATATATATACAATGTGAAATAAAATGGCCTCCTCCAATGAAGTCGGCCAAATCAGACAGCTAACTATTTTATGGGTAGTTTTTTAGGGGCCAATTTTTAGTGCCAGGGGCCTCCTGCCTAGTATGAGGGCCCCCCAACTTTTGTCTGGTATCCGGGAGCCTCTGTCTAGTACCGGGGCAATCCCTGTCTAGTCTGGGGGCGGGGCCTCCTATTAGTACTCGGGGGGTCTCCATGTCTAATACTGGGGGCCTCCTGTCTAGTACTGGGAGTAGGGGGCCTCCCTTTTAAGTATGGGGCCTTTCCTGTCCTAGTACTGGGGGCCTCCTGTCCTATACTGGGGGCCTTCTGTATAGTTACATGGGCCTCCTGTTTAGTATGGGGGCCTCGTTTAGTATGGGGGCCTATTGTCTAGTACCTGGCCCTCCTGTTTATACTGGGGAACCTCCTGTTTAGTATCACGGGTCTCCTGTCAGTATGGGGGGCCTCCTGTCCTATACTGGGGGCCTCCTGTCTAGTACTGGGGGTATCCTGTTTAGTGTTTAGTATGGGGGCCTCTTGTGTAATACTGGGGCCTTCCTGTCTAGTACTGAGGGGGCCTCCTGTTTATTATGAGGGTATCCTGTCTAGTACTGGGGGCCTCCTGTTTAGTATGGTCATGGATGGGTGACCTCCTTTCTTAATGCTGGGGGCCTCCTGTCCTAGCCTGGGGCCTCCTGCTTAGTACGTGGCCCTCCTGTTAAGTAATGGGGGCCCCTGTTTAGTAGGGGGCTCCTGTTAGTACTTGGGCTTCTGTCTAGTACTGGGGCTTCCGTCTAGTACTGGGGGCTTCTGTCTGTAACTGGGGGCCTCCTGTATAGTTAAGGGGGCTCCTTCTATACTGGGGCACTTCTGTCTAGTACTGGGGCCTCCTGTTTAGTACTGAGGGCCTCCGTCGAGGGGGCCTCCTGGTCTAGTACTGGAAGCCTCCTGTTTAGTACTGGGGCCTCCTGTTTAGTACCTGGGGCCTCCCGTCTAGTACTGGGGGCCTCTGTTTAGTACTGGGGGCTCCACGTCTAGCTCTACGGGGGGCCTCCGTCCTAGTAATGGGGGCGCTCCTGTCTAGTCTGGGGGGCGCTCCGTTTTCGGTACTGAGGCGCCCCTCCCGTCTAGTACTGGGGGCCTTCCTGTCTAGTACTGGGGGCCTACCTGTTTAGTACGGGGCCTCCTGTTAGTACTGGGCGCCTCCCGTCTAGTACCTGGGGCCTCCCGTCTAAGTACTGGGGCCTCCTGTCTAGTACTGGGGGCCCATCCTGTTTAGTCTGAGGGCCTCCGTCTAGTACTCGGGGCCTCCTGTCTAGTAACTGGGGGCCCTGCCTGTCTAGACTGGGGGCTCCGTTTAGTACTCGGGACCTCCTGTTTCAGTAACTGGAGCCTCCTGTTGAGTACTGGGGGCTCCTGTTAGTAACTGGGGGCTCCCGTCTCGTACGCGGGGCCCCTCGTCTAGTATGGGGGCCATCCTGTCTAGTACTGGGGCCTCCTGTTTAAGTACTGAAGGGCCCTCCGTCTAGTACTTTGGGGCCCCTGCCTAAGTAATGGGGGCCACAATGCCCCAGCCCAGGCTTTGCTCATGTAGAATTATCTGGCCCAGGGACACATCATTTTCTTTACTTTTTGACCAGTTGTCCAAGTGGGCACCTTTTTTGTGATTAAGGCCTCCGTCGAAATTCTGGGGGCTCAAAAAGATATTTGCACCCTGGCCTGACGTCCAGGAGGGCAGCTGCCCTGCCCCCTCGGTTGGTCCGGGCCCTGTAAATCCGAAATAGAAAAGTGATTATTTCCCTTTGAAATAATTGTTATTACGCAGCTGACATACCGTCTACAAAGTACAAATAGTGTGATATTGATCAATCCCTCCATGAGATTGATATGCAGCTAACATGATGTAGGTTAGCATGTAGGTTAACATGTAGGATAGCATGATATACGAGTAATACGCTCGCAATACGCAATGTACTAATGTGTGCTTGCCTTTTATAGAATACAACCAGCACTCGTTTTTGCTGCCTGCCTCTGCATTTACATCATCACCATGTGGAGTTGGGTGATGGACGACAGTGACCGACAGACGGACCGAGTGGCGCTCATCGAGCCATCGACGGTCAGATCAGCTGGCGTCGATGGTGATCGAAACACTCACTTCGCCGTCGCTCGGTACTCCGTCCGGAAATCAATCTGCCAGTTGTTGGCTGTGACGGGACGGGTCATTTGTCCGACGTTTATCGGTGTGATGACTGCAATTGGTCGGCCGCGCTGATGTTTGCAGACCAGAGCGCTGACAGGCCGCGATCTGTGACCCCCGCCATCGGCAGGTTGTACACTCGACTCGTGGTGCCCGGCTGTATCCGATAACCATCCTCCGTGACTGCAGTGCTGCCGAATCCGCGACGCGTCTCCGATCGATGTAGTAGCTCAGTGTAACTAAGAAAAATGATGAAGTTAGTTAATAAATGTGCGGCCCTACTAACATTGAAGTGATGTCCAAGTAACGTTGTTTTGTTTTATGTGGTTTGATAGGTTTGGTTTTAAACTCCATTGCAAATAATTCACTACACTCACTCATGACATACGTCAAGACACTACCCTAGAGTGCTAATAAGGTGTTTTTTGTTTCGCATTTAAGCATTTTCCGTTGTGTAACACGATCTCCACATACGAACCATCCTTATCAGCGCGCACTTTTAGGACTGCCTGCAAAGGTAGCCTGTCCCGCACTACAGTGGGGATATGCGGCACAGTATAACGCGTAGCCACTGGAGAAGTGCGATACAGCATGGTGCGCACTGCGCAGGCTGCTAACGAACAGACCGTGAACACGTCAGGCGGCGCCCTTTGACAACAAAGGGCCGAAATCGCCGTGAGGCTGCAGGCCAAGAAGATTTCAACAACTGAACCGAACTGAATACTGACAGTAACACCAAGACAAACAGGTGGCAATTCGCCGCATCGCACCTCATTCCAGCGGTTTCATCACGTCCATACGCAGACCAAGTATAATGTTCGTCACCCTTCCCTCTGCCTCCCAGGAGAGCGCGCTTTGTTTGGCGTGCTGCGAAGGGTGCGCCGCGCTCCCTTTGTGCGTGAATCCCCTGATGGCCACTCCATGACCGCTCCCCTCGGCTGACGACTCTCGGCGGATGACAGATGCTGCCGCCGGCAGATATCTGAGTGGAAAGAGTCTGACTGACAGGTGGAGGACATCGATTGCGGCTCTGCCGAGAGGGGGCGCCGACGCCACGGCCGCAGGGCGACAGTGAAAACAGAGGCCGAGAGAGCTCCCCGCCACACTGGGGACGGAGGGGGGCTGTTCCCGCCTCCGGTATCTGCTGACAACGGCACTCGGCACTCTCGCGGCTTATTGAATGATTAGGCTTCCACAGTTGGTAATTTGATTATCGCGGTTGATAGGAGCCATTAGATCATTAATGCATCTGGCTTGTTATCGGTTAGCGATGTGGTGATGCGCATTTGGTCATATTTGAGTCATAATCGTTTAATGGATTATGTCATTATCAGACATGTTCCAGGATTCAAACAAGATCCAAGATCCAAGATTCCTCGGATTCAAGATCCCGGATCCTGGTGGATTCTGGATCCTGTTCAGATAGTTTGCCGCTGGATCCTAAAGATCCTGTAGGATCTTGTTTAAAAAAATACGTTGGATCCTATGGATCCAGGATCATGTTCCTAAAACTTACCGTTGGATCCTATTGTTCCAGGATCCTGTTCATAATATTTGACATTGGATCCTAGAGATCCAGGATCTTTTCAGGTAAACTTTCGCTGGATCTTATGGATTCTGAGTATAAGTGTGCAGTTTGGGGATTTTGCAGACCTTGACTGATGAAGAATGTGCTATCAAACCCACTGATAATATATCTATTAATTTCAATTTAAGTGTTAGTTTTGTTTTGTTGTATCTGATTTTGCTTCGCACTCATTGTTCAATGATATGAAGTGGTATGAAGTATGAACTAAGAAGAAACATAAGATAAAAGAGAATGTATCAACATATCCTAAAATAAAACTTACAGCTTGTGATTGTGGTGACTGACAAACACGACTGTACTTTTTCAATTTACTATGTTTTTGTCATAGCTGCATGGTTTTCATTTGCTATGTGCCTGGTAGGGCCAGGGCCCTACCAACAATGTTACATTTTAACGTTAGGCCTATACCATTGCATGTTAAGAATGACATTAAATATATAAGTCAGCATAAGTCCTTACCAATCTATTTCAGACAATGACGCCACTGCATAGCTCATTTGTTCACACAGACAATATGCAGTCTAAGTGTATGTACCTAATACCTATTTTAAACAATAGCATTAGATGCGCTGCAAATAGATTACAAAACTTACGCGCCTTAACACACAAAACCATGAACAAGAAGAGTCCACAAATCACACAAACCACAATGATATTGAAAAATTGTGGCGTTTTAATATGCCAATAGGCAACAATCTCCATGCTTTCAAGAGTCAAGCACCTAAGTTTATGATAAGGTTAAGAATTAAATAACACTGATACTGAGGCAAGGCCCAAGGGTATCAAACCGAAACGAATTTGGTACCAACGCATGATATAAAGTGTTGAACTGCATTGATAGGCAAAAAGCTCCACATGTCATATATGGAAATAATACATTTTAGCAGAGTCAGAATGGTTTGGAATAAACCTGGCGGAGCCATACAGCAGGGACTGCGACAGCGTCGAGTTTGTCCACACCAAAATCTAGCTCACACTAAATAATATAGGGGAGAGTGCCCAAACTGCGCCAGGTTTCCTAAATCCGCCCATGTTAATATCTCGAAAATGTCAGCCCTATATGATTTTTTAGTGCACATTATTAATCCCCATCACTAACTCATTATATTCCGTTCTGCTGTCGCCAAGCAAAAGCCAGTTGTCGCTGTAAGGAAGTCATTTTACGAAATGTTGTGTTTTCTTATCTGGAACATGCATGTTTACTGCACTGTTTATGTTTTATTGTGAAGTAGAAAGAAGCTAAATGGCTTGAATTAGGATCAGCAATGCATTTGTAATCCTTTTTGAGCAAATAGCCAATTCAAAACTAAACATGTCCGCATAATTTGCCTGTTTTCCCCGACCTTGCAAGTGAATTCCGAATTCGTGCCGCATACATATTGCGGGCCCAGTGCACTATAACACTTTGCTCCCATGGCGCATTTAAAGGCACACCCGTGGTATTTGATCCGGTGGTAATACCTCAGGTATTTGGCTTTGTGAGACTTAAAAACAACATTTTCCCACATAAATATAAGGTAGAGTGAACTTCGTTCCAAACATAACTTGACACACGTAGATATCAATGTGAAATCGAACCGGCTTTATTTCGTATATTTGCTAAGTCGAATAACAATGTTAAATTAACATTGGAAAAGTAGATTCCCTTAAAATGCGCCCGGTCATGGTGCCGATTAGGGCACGCTGTTGCCTATATGCGGCCTTTGCAGGGGTCCTGGCGAAAAATCCTACAGCTACCATACAGCTTTTTTTTTTTTGGGGAATCCCGATTGTTAAATGATGAGTTTATTTTGCTAGAAAAATGTCCGGATCGCGTAATGAAGCCTCATTTATATTCATAAGACGTATATGCTAAGCACATGACGTGTTTTCGCTTAAGGGGGCGGCGGGCGCAATATGGGCACTCTCCCCTACCTCACTGTCATTGCAATGTAGTTCATCTTTGCAAAACAAATGAATGATCTAAAATGACCTTGGGTGATATTGCTGATAAATGTTATGAGGCTCTGAAAATTGGTCGGGATATTTGGACAACTGCAGCAGAATCAGCTGATCCACCAGGGGCAAACAAAACCGCATGCTGGCGTCCAAGACAACGGCGATCTTCCGAGCCCGGCGGCCAGGCTATGAAGTCACCGGACGTATTTGCGCCGTCTACGAAAAGTTTGGTAGGGTAAAGTTTTGTCTACGAGAGGGTCTGTTGGGTCCAGTGTGGACTTAACCCCCCATTTCTCTAGGGGGCTTTCCCGGACCCCCAGACCATCTCGTAGACATAACTTCACCCGACAAAACTTATTTTAGATTCGGCGTAAATAAGTCTCGTGCCGTCATAGCAGAGCCTCCGTGAAGTTGCTACATCCCCCTGCTCAACAGCTTTTTGGAAATATGACACTGGATTTTCCCCCCCAAAAAAAATACACACACACGTATCTACCCCTGTACAACATTGATTTTGGACCTTAAAGGGAAATGCAAAAAAACTTTCGGAGGTCCGGGGGCTCTAGAACTCAGTGGATTGTCATGAAATTTGGCATATTTTGTATTGGCCTAGAAAAGAATACCGGGTCAATTGGCAAGCCTGCAAAGACAATTTTTGTTTTTGTTTTGGTGCAATGTGTAATAATGTAGAATTTAGAATATGTGCAATGTGACAGGCAGCAGATATGGAGCAGCTCTGGACCTCGGCTCTGGCTTCTGCGCTGCTTATCACCTTATCGCGGCTGAGTATCTCACCAGTGCTCGGGGCTAAGTCACGATACAGCCGGGTCCATCCCGTAAAAACTGACATTTGGCTGCCTTTTTCAGTGTAGACTGCATTGTTGTAAGTTTAAGAAACGCGCCCTGTTGCATGTATGCGGCTGTACAGTTTACATTCATTCACATTTACTGCGGATACAGGGGGCCCCCAGGTAAGGTCAATCTCAGGAATGAAATACATGAATACAAAACGTTCAAAATGGGGGCCCCTTGAAATAAAGTGGCCCAAATCTGGGGAGTTTTGAAATTTTTGGGTACGTAGTGGCCTTCGATTTTTAATAGCCCCCTCCTCGGAGATTTTCTGAATCCGCCCCTGGTGTACCAACGGGTCAAGGCTGTCCAGTCAAATAATTCAGGTACACATACGGCGTCTGGTTAGCAGCCAACATTGACACTACCCTACTCAGTGTTGTGTTTTCTGGAACCTTAGCATTTTGTGTTTTATTGTATTCTAAAAATGTTCATTGTGACATTTGCTGCACAGCAGATTGTTTTAATAAAAGTTTTCCTATTTGGGGATTTTTCACAGCAAATTATATGGTCCGTCTCGTAACCTGTTCAACCAATTAACTTAAAAAACTGTCGCATTCCCACCCATTCCCATTCCATTGCGGGATTCCCACTTCATGAAGGCTCTTTCTAGTCTTCACACATGTCTGCGAGCAGCAAAGGCAGACGCCGAAGCTGGATCATGGAAGTTTGTTGTTGGCTCCTGGATCTAATGGCTAACCTAATCATAGGCCCGGGAACGGCGGGGGCAGCAGGGGCGCTTGCCCCCCAACTTTGGGACCGCGGAGGCGGCGCCCCCAACTTTGGCGTTGCTGATTTTAACGTTCCGTAAAACAAAATCATAGAAGACATCGAAAGTGTGATTTTTTCAAAATTATGCAAACACGACACATCTACTCATGTCTCATGTTTACCCGATTTTTGTCTTTTGTCAGCGAGGTTCTGTATAAGAAACCTGATGCAAAAAGCCTAAGTCCGTCAAATGCATATATACGTAAGGCTGTTTTAACGTTAACAACAATTATGTTCGTTGTGAATTGTGATTGGTAAGCAATGATTACAGTTGGTTTGCGGCATAGTCTGCGTATGTCGCAATTCTGACGTAAACAGATGTCATTTGTCAAACTATCGCTGAAGTTTCGGGGAAATAAAACTGTCTTTTACATGGGGCCTTCTAGTCCTGTGTCGAAAGTACTTAGCGCAAGAAGGTAATCCATTCACCACAACCCGTTTTTCGATCTGCTCTTCAAATATGCTATCTCAGTTCAAAACGCATGTTAAAGGTAAATCTTTTAACATCAGCCCTATATGGGAGCAAATGCGAATCACCTGGCAGCAGTCCCCTTTCAAAATATTGCGGCTACGCCTAAAAACTGTAATTTGGTAGCGGTCATGGCAGAAACGTTTTCAAAGAAGTTAGTTGGGCAGGTTTTGAGATTCAGTGCTGGATAATAATTTTTTCAATGTGTTAGGCTCCTAGCTTAAAAATCTGCTCTTTAGCGTTAAAATGCCTTCAAATTGTGGAAGTTGTGTGTCAAATACAACGTTGGTGCCTGGTGAGCCAAAAACAAAGGTGGTGGGAAAAATGTTGCCTTACCTATTTTGTCTGCTTGACACGTCTTTGCTCAAGGACGGAATCAAGACGACAAATAGGTGGCTTAGGGGCCAAATCCCAAAATGTATCAGATTACCATAAACGCTCGACAGATTTTGTTTCCTTAGGCTTGAATAGGTGATTTAAAACATTTTTGTGTTTTTAGTTAAAGTTCCTTGGATTTCCTTTTCAATTGAAAAATGTATCGATTTTTTCCGATTTCAGGGGCCATGGCTCCTTCCATGGTGCGACATATCTGCCAGAGAAGAGACGAAATCTGTTTTAAAAAATCGGCACCAGCCTTGGAAGCTGATAAAATGTACCTGTCCGAAATTATTATAAATGCAGACCTTATTTAATTAAATCATTGTGATGTATAATTATATAGTAGCCGTTTTCACGATGGATTATTTTGCGCGATTTTTTTTTTAAACATCTTAAAATGTTTTAAAATGTTTAAGTAGTAGCCGCTATCATGATGGACTAATTTGCGAGCAAAAAAAAATGTTTCCACCCTCGCCCTACGGGACCGTAGGGCGAGGGTTAGAACATTTATCGCAAATTAGTCCATCGTGAAGACGGCTACTACTAAAACATTTTGACATTCTAAAATGTTTTAAAACATTTCGCGCAAAATAAGCCATTGTGAAAACGGCTAGTATTACATATATTGTTTTTTTCAATTTTAAGTGTTTTACAATTAGCATTTATTATGAAAATCTCCGTTAAGCTCCAACTGAATTAAAAGTAGAAATTATTCGAAAAAATGGGGTGGCTAGCCGACATTGGTTTTGCCCCTCCCCCCCCCCCACTTTGAAATCGTTCCCAGGCCCCTGAACTTAATGAACTTGGATCTTCAGGTTCATTTTGTTGTGGGATCCTCTGGATCTTGGATGCTGGGAAATATTGTATCGTGGGATCCTGTGGGATCTTGGATCCTGCAGGATAATTTTGTCGTGAGATCCTATGGATCTTGGATCCTGGGAAATAATTTTGTTGTAGTATCCTGTGGATCCTGGTTCCTGGAAAGTCAGTTTGTCGTGGGATTTTGTGGATCTTGGATCCTATTTTGTGGCCATGGCCCATGTCTGGTCATTATCTTTGAAGTTAGACTCGAATCGCGAAAATCCTTCCGGTGGTATATTACGGTCAGCATGTTGTCGCTGAGGCGCTCTCCTCCTCTGCCGTGTGCTCTGTATCGACGGCAGCGACTGCTTGGCGCTTGCCGCCGGTGGTATGAGTACGCGCGTCATCTCCGGACAATCACCGGTAGAGGGAAGGCGGCTGTAATCTGGGGCTGTCCGCAGCCGGGCCAATAACGGACACGTCAGACACCAAACACGGTCACTCCACGCAGTGGCGGCCACTCACAGCCAGATACAATCATCTCTCTGGCGCGGTGGCTCCCCTCCTCACATCGCAGCTTCTCATCCTCTGTCGCGCTCTCGCTCTCTCGCTCTCTCGCTCTCTCGCTCTCTCGCTCTCTCGCTCTCTCGCTCTCTCGCTCTCTGCTTCTCTCGCTCTCTCGCTCTCTCGCTTCTACTCGCTCTCTCGCTCTCTCTCGCTTCTCTCTCTCTCCTCTCTCTCTCTCTCTCTCTCTCTCTCTCTCTCTCTCTCTCTCTCTCTCTCTCTCTCTCTCTCTCTCTCTCTCTCTCTCTTTTCTCTCTCTCTTCTCTCTCTCTCTCTCTCTCTCTCTCTCTTCTCTCTCTCTCTCTCTCTCTCTCTCTCTCTCTCTCTCTCTCTCTCTCTCTCCTCTCTCTCTCTCTCTCTCTCTCTCTCTCTCTCTCTCTCTTCCTCTCTCTCTCTCTCTCTCTCCTCTCTCTCTTCTTCTCTCTCTCTCTCTCTCTCTCTCTCTCTCTCTCTCTCTCTCTCTCTCTCTCTCTCTCTCTCTCTCTCCTTTTTGCTACTTTTCCCTCACTCCTTTACTCTTTCCTACTCTTGTCTCACTCTCATTATCTTCTTTCCTTTATTTTCTCTCATTCGCTCGGTCCGCCTTTGTCTCCATTTTCATCGCTTTTCTCTTTCATTCGTGGCGTAAGTGCCCTTGCTACTGTCGTCGCCTCCCGGCAGAGCACTGTCATATTGCCTGCTGGATGAGGTAGAGCATTGTTTGTTGCAGTGGTGGTGGGTCGGCAGCATGACCTCTCAACAGGAGTGGCTCCTGCCTCGGAGAGCACGAGACTGACATCCACCCAACCCTGTCCGGAAGTCGCTCAGGCTCGCCCGGCCACGCCGGACGCGGCAAGTTTCGGTAATAGCGACGTCGCGGCGACGCTGGGTCGAATAATTACCTGCCACGCCGGCGGCGTCTCGTGCCTAATCGGATCTTGGCTTCGGTCAGAACACGGGGCAGGAGCAATGACACCGCTCTAAACTAATTTGCCAACAGTCCTACTGGACTGGCGGCGTGACGTCACGGCCGACACGATGCAGTGTCGCTCAGTTTGTCCGGAATTGACGTCAGAAATGTTACGTCACATTCGTTATACAGCCATTGATTTGGAAATATTGCATGACTTATTCAACCATATCGCATTCGCAATGTGTCTTGAAATATTTGCAGATGATGCGTAGTCTTGTTAGTTTCTGCGTATAAGAAATTATAACAACTAAATATAAATGATTTGACATTAACATCTAACAGCACATCTATGCGCCAGGTTTGCTTGATAATTATATTTAGAACGAGTTCAGAAAGAAGACAGCAGTGTAACCAGCCCATTGGTCCAGACACATACCGGGATGCCTCTGTGGTCCGTCTGTGACCTTTGCAGTCTGCCTATGACCTCTACCCAGACAGTCGACCTCCCTGTGGATCCGCACATCACAAGTGTGTTATCTTGGTCAGGAGGTGTTATTCTAGCCAGTTAAAGCCGTGGAAAAATAGCGGACTCACATCACCATAACAGCCGTCGGCCTCTCTGGCTGGCGGGCGGTGGAAACGTTTGCAGGTATGGTCGGCATATGGTCGGGCATAAATTATTTGCCTGGTGCAGATCGCTATATCCAAAGTAAGAAAGTTAAATTGAAATATATTCCGAAAATATAAAAAGGGAAAGAATAAAGAAGTTCAAGAACAATACAAATAGTCTCATACCTATATCGGTCGACTTTGACAGTCGTAGACTCGTATGACAACACAACGTTAATTAAATCCTAAACAGCAAACGTTTGGTTAAGTTACATGATACATCATTGCTACCACGGGTGTCGATTTGTATACTTTGGGGGAGGCGGGCCTCCCTAATGATTTATTATTTAAACATTAGACCTATGGCGTTGCATGGTAAGAATGGAATTCGAGTCTATTCAGTTAGCATTAGGGCCCCTCAATCATTTTCAGAAATTGACAACCCTGATTGCTTCTCACATGAGTTCCTCTTTTGGAATCCTCAGAATCACAACCTGCAACTAATCAACAAATTACAGAAAGGCCTGTCAACGCAGCATGCCATATTGTAAAAAGAAACTCCGTTTTCACTCACTTCTCAGTAATCCGTCATACTACGCGACATAATGCTATATTTAGCTTTCAACAGGGCCGTAGCCAATGGGCGGAGATGGAGGCCATGACCCCCTTAGCCCAAAAAATCCCACTAGATAGAATTAAATTCACTGACGACCCGTACCTACCCCTCCTCGCTCCCCCGGTCAGCAGCATATGGCTGAGGAGCAAAATTATATTTTTCCCGACGTGCCCCCAACCCCTGAGAAAAATCCTAGCTACGTGCCTGGCTCTCATCATGCAACCCAACATGCCATTTGATAAAACAACTAGCTTTACGGATTTACGAATACGGATACGGATTTACGGAACGGATTAGCTTCCAGTAATCCGTCATGCAGCGCGACTTAATGCTACATTTGTCACCCGTCCAGGCAGACTGCCTATCATCACGTGTCCTCCACATTCAGACAGACAGGTGTCCTTAGAGATGCTGCATGGTGAGCGGTGTGTTGTCCAGTCTGCCTGGGCCGGTTATCGGTATGATGCCGAAGAACATTGCCTGATTCGGCCGCAGGCCAGAGTTTGTACCTATATAGTACGGCTGGTACCGAAATAACTCATCAATGGTATTCTTGTCTGAGAGAGTGATGGTGAGAGTGAATGTTAACCACAATGTGGAGCCTCGTGTGAAGTTGATGTGAATCTAAATAGGCCGGTGTTTGGTGCGCGGTGTGGTGCCAGGCCGGTGTTTGGTGCGCGGTGTGGTGCCAGGCCGGGTTTGGTCGCGGTGTGGTGCCCGGCCGTGTTTGGTGGCGGGTTGTGGTGCCGGCGGTGTTTGAGTGCCCCGAGGATTGTGGTGCCAGCCGGTGTTTTGGTGCGCGGTGTGGTGCCGGCCGTGTTTGGTGCGCGCCGGTGTTGTGCCAGGCCGTGTATGTGGTTGTGCGCGGTTGTTTGGTGGGGGGTTGCCAGGCCATGGTTGTTTTGGTGCGCGTGGTTGCCAGGCCGTGTTTGGTGCGCGTGTGTGGTGCCCTGGCCGGGTTTGGTGCCGCGGTGTAGGTTGCCCTGGCCCGGGTTTGTTTGCGCCAGGTGTGGTGCCCGGCCCGGTGTTTTGTGCCGGTTGGTGCCTGGCTCTGTGTCTGGTCTTGCAGTCGTGTGGTCTGCGTGTTTTGTGTAGTGGCTCCAAGGTGTGCGGCGGCGTGGTATGCGGGGGTGCTGCTGGTGATATTGGCCCATCCATCCAGGAGCCGTCCTTTTGTGCCGCTCAGCGGGCGGCCGGTCGGCGACGGTCGGACTCCGTCGCCGCGGATCACACGATTACACCGGCCGCGGCCGCAGGATCGGTCAGTCCAGACCGGCGGAGACAGCCGCTCAGCTCAACCGTCCTCTTATCGACGCCAGCAGAGTCAGCGCGTGCCTCTCACTGAGTCAGCAGATAGCCATTCTACAATTGAAAACAGTCGCTTTGTGAAGCTAGTCGGCGGTGTGTCGAGAACTGAGGACCACTACAGTCAAGGTGTAGCGTAAAATCTATTCATTCCGTTTCGCATGCAAAGTGAGCTATTCAAATGCATTGCAATGCATTGTAATCATATATTATAATGTTATGAATTACCTATGTTAAAAACAATTTTAAAATGAAAAATTAACTGGGGATTCATTATCCCGGTTCCTCGCTGTCTTGTGACGCACCTGTCTGCAGACTGGGGCATTTCTGAGCCCCACTAGCTAACGGGCATGCCCTAGTTGTCAGGCGGCTGCGGCGGACATTGGCCGGTACATACATTATCTAGACGGAGACGCCGACGAACGCCGGCAGGATGTTGTGGCGGGAAGTTGCAGTGAGGTGGAGCAGTATGTAGACGCCTCCACATCGTGCCTGTGTCTCTGCCGACCCGTCTGAGGCAGGCTGACAGCGCGATTGGCCGGCGGCCGGCAGGTCCTCTGGCCGGAGTAATAACGTCACGACTGGGAGCGTTCGATGGGATGGCCGGTCCAGGTGGGCGGAATGGCCGACACACAGACTGAACGCCGATGGCTAATGGACTCGGAGCGACCCCCCTCTCCCTCCCCTGTCCCTTCCCCTCCGTCCCGGCCCGTTAGACTCCTCCCAAGCGACGGTCACTGAAGGACGGGGAGAGTGTTGGGATGACACGATACACGGCTGAAATTGGCAGTCCTGACAACGTCAGCGTACGATACAACTCCTTGTGGTGTCTCGAGTGCAACTCTTCATTGAGGGATCGGGATTATCGATCAGTCGATTTGTCAGTTCGGATTACATCCGTCATCCCGGCAGACTGACCGCCCGACAGCTGGACAGGAAAGCTGCACTCTGCGGGCCCTCACTGAGCCTCGGCTTCGCCACGGGTCATTTAACACCATCTCATTCCATCCTGCCCCAGCTCATCCGCACCGGAAGGTCAGATTACATTCAGCGCCCACTGATCCCGGCAGCCGAAACATAACCGACGAGCTAAAGAACAGCGCCCGCTAATTCCGGCAGCCGAAACGTAACCGACGAGCTAAAGAACAGCGCCCACTAATTCCGGCAGCCGAAACATAACCGACGAGCTAAAGAACAGCGCCCACTAATTCCGGCAGCCAAAACGTAACCGACGAGCTAAAGAACAGTGGCAGCAGGCAAGGCTGTAAAACGAAAAAAAATGGGGAGAGAATGACCATTAAGAGCGCGATCGTCAGCAGTGGTAAATTGGACGGACCGTCGTCCAGCCCGAGAGCTCCACCCGCCCAATCTCCCGGCCGCCAATTAAATAAAGCCAGTTATACAGTTCAGTGCCTGACCCTGTGGACAGTGTATTGAAGCTAAATGTTTCGATATTATTTTATCTTTACACTACCGGGGTTGATTTCCGCCTTCCCCTCTGTTTGTTCATAAATAGTGGGAAAATGGCGGCGCGGAGCGCCGCAACTTTGGCACAGCTGTTTGGGCATCAATTATGCACATGGTGTAAAATTGTTGACGACAGTCCGTTCATCTCAGGTCAGTACCGGTGATGTCAAGTGACCCACCTTTAAAAACGCTAACGGTCGTGCCATAATCAAAGTGATTGAACTAAGGGTTTGAAACTCACAGGATGTAATCAGGTGAAACTGCCCTACAATATGTATATTTCAATTTTGTATGTCGGTGACCTTAGGTCAAGTCGATTTTCTGGCCTCCCATTATAAGTGGATGGAAAAAATGAAAACAGGTATAAATCCATAGAACATGGTTAAATTTGACCAGTTTTCACCAGATCCACAACTCTTAAGCCAACAGCAACAACGCCTAATGTCACATTTATGTTATTTGACCTCTGCGACATTAACTCGGGTGATCCCCCAGGTCACATATGTTTTTAAATAACTTTTTTAACAAATCAAGGTAAAGCGATGGATGTTTTACCATTGTATTTAGCTTATGGAGACAATTAAATTGTTGTAAAAGTTGTCCTTGACCTGTCCTGATGTCAGGTCAATTTTGTATCTGATATAACTAGATACTCGAAAATATCACTCGATGCGTCTCGACGAGACAATTACATTTCAAACCTATTTTACTCTACCATGCATCTGTCAAAAGTTTTTTCTCAAAACTATACAGCAACTTTTATAATGATTCGAATTCAATGGCTTCTGCCGACCTAACTTTTGACCTAAGGCAAATTCTGATAAAACTGTAACGACAAAAAAAGTTTATTTCGAACGCCTTTACCGCGAGTCGCAAGCTCTAAACTTATCGAGATATAGACGGTTTATCAAGGACACTCATATATAGACGAAGCTTGATTTTGGGTGACCTCCGGTAACCTGAATATTGAATTGACCTAAGCAAGACCGATATACTTTCGATAGCGTTTGTTTTGATCTACCTAACCCCAGTTTCCACTTGTCGCTACGTTGCGTTTTTTAGATACTAGAGGGACGGATATCACACATCCGGCATTTCGTGTTTGGCTCGAACCTCCGGCAGTGCGCGTGCTAAGTTTTAAACCGCAAAGCAAGTTTGACCAACTGAACCAGCTGTTTTGGTGACCTTGCAGAAAGTTTGGCTAGTACATCTGAACCACACAGCACAAACCGTAATCGAATCTCGAAAGAGACACGGTTGGAGTTCCTTATTAATATAATAGGCTATTCCCCCACCAAAAGTAAAGTTGGCAGGCCATCGCCCTACCAATTTGTGTCAGATGTTCTATTATAGTCAGATACTACTCAAACAATGAAAGGAACATTTATTACTTTGAACTCACCAGCGTGATATCATTTTTTTTTGTAAACTACACCTATGTTAGATGATACGTGGACGGTGAAATTGTCATCAACTCATCATCATTATCACGGAGAATAAAACAAATGAAAGTGCAATGCATTTTCTTGGCAAAAATACAGTTGCAGAACCTGGAACATTTGTTCCTTCCTTTGGTAGGAATAGTCACGACAGTACGGGTCTTAACCCTATTCCCTGCGGGCGGCCAGAATTACGTTAACCCGCGCGGCGTAGGGGGGGGGGGGGTAAATATTACCCCCCTCCCGTATTTCCGCAATAATAAAAACGTATTGATAACGACGTAAAAGTTCCAGTACTTTCCAGCATCAATTGACGTCTTCCAAAAACAATTATCGAAAAAATTGAGAACTTGGGAGATAATGACGTTTTTGCATGACGTCATGTATGCATTTTATGGCTTGATATAACGAAATAAGTGTTTATGCATCGTAGAAACATAGCTTTAAAGCAAATCGCAAACGCAAAACTGCATATTAGAAAGGAAATGTTAATTCTCTATAAGATGGCAATTTCCCCGGAATTTTCCCCCCCCCAGAAAATTTTGGGTTTTTGAACCGCCTAAAATCCTAAAATAGCACTGTTTTTTCAGAAATTCCCCAAAAATAAATTGAAAAGTATCTACAAAACCGGAAATATTATATATTGAAACAAGTGTGATGAAACTCCGAGCAAATTCAAAAGTGAATAGCTTCATTTTTCAGTGACTATTCTCTCCAACATATCGGTAGGTAATGACGTAATTTTTTTCAAAAAGATAACGTTTTGGATTTTTGACCTGATACAGATATACAATATGTCATTTTGTGTTATGAGACAAAACTAACCTAAAACAATGCTTGTCTTATCATATTAGGTCAGTTCAATTTTGACCTAGATGACCTGATCTTGACTTTGACGGGTCAGGTTGGTATCATGACTGTTTCTATCGATTTCTTAACGTCACATAACCCCTAAAAACATGTGTCACAAGGCTTATTGACCTCTTCGTGAAGTGACCTTTTGACCTGACCTTGACCTTGACATTGCATGCCTTTCACTTTACTTAATCGCAAGAGATGTATTACACCTTGAGGCTTATGTCATTGACATCTAATCAAAGGATTTTAATGCCAAGTATGAACGCACTTAACTCATATGTAAATCGAACCTTCCAATATGACCTGACCTGTGACCTTACATTAGACCTAACTTGACAATTTCGCTATGCTTCATTCGTTTCAATTGAGAAGCTTCGATCGGCCGCCTTGCGCGTCTGCTGCGTTTTGGGTTCGGAAGGATAAGAGGGGGGTAATGATTACCCCCCCCCTACGCCGCGCGTTCGGCGAGAGTACGCTCACGCCGCGCGGGTTTAACCTGCTGGTGGAGGGAGAATTCTGCTCCCCGAGATCTCGAGAACCGCTCGGCCGATTTCAATGGGACAAACACCATTCGATTTGTCGTGACGAAATCTTTCTTTTTGGACCTCGAAATCGCTTTTTTGCTCAAAAATGGGGGCCAGGGGGCAAAAAAATGCGAAAATTTTGGGTGTTTTTAGAAAGGTCATTGTGGCCAAGGGATTCCACCGATTTGCATGCGAAAAACGTTTTTGAGCTTCCAATGTCATGCTCTTTAATATGTGAAAGGGACCAGAACAACAATTTAAAAAATAATGGGCGTACTCAGGGATAAAAAATGGGGGGATTTTTGGATAAAAAAATATGTGCTTTTCCTTAGTGCTCGGGACGTGGGAACGTCACATGTGGGCTTAGTTGCTGTAATTTGTTAAATGTAATAAATTGCGCATAGGCGGATTCAGGTAAACAACGTGGTGGGCACCATGTGCGGAGCGCCTTTTATCATCTTGCTTATTTGAAGTTGGGTCTAAATTGACGGAGAATATCGCCTCCCATTTTTATGTATCCTGAGTTCGCCTCTGCCCCAAAATATGTATAATCAATTAGTATGATGACAGGCAGTCTGATCTTAGTCTGAGCTTATCACGACACACAAGAAAGGTATACGCCGCCACCCCATTGCGTCCACTCCAAAAACATGACCCTGATCCGCTTCTGCGGGCATTTTTCATATTTCTCACAGAAGCGTCCATTCATATTGTAGAAAAGTCCGAAAGTTCCACGACGATCAGACGTAGGTTCAGAAGAGGCGGCGAAAAACTACCGGGGGGCAGAACTGCCCCCCGCAGGGAATAGGGTTAAGGCTTAGTTGTGAACTACATACCGTAACGCTAGATTTCGACCTTGACCTGGCTGATAATCCATGCGAAACTGCAAGTCTGTATGTGCATCCTGGGGATGACTTCATCAACAGACTTTTGTTCGCTTCAAACCCATATGAAAACTTTGGCGGTAAGCGGGGGATTTACTGCGTGAGGTGGGCGAACGACAGGAATAGAGAGGCTTCACGAGGCTTTCGGCTTCCCAAGAAGTGAGACGATGGTTATTATTAGGCCTTCTTGCAGGTATTTTTATCGGAGTTAAAAGTTGTATAGGTGTAGACCTATAAAAAGGGCACCATACCATATTTACTTAGTAGAAATATCACAGAACTCTAAGCTCTAAATAGCTGTTTAATATATTAAGGAAAAACTAGCGAGGTTTATGATCAGTCTGCTTATACGTACTTTAGTAATTCTATGTGAATGAAAGCAACTACACTTGAACTAAAAAGCACAAATGGCTCTTATTTTTACACGCATTGCAAGCTGATGCAAACTACACACATTTCCTTGACGATTTTTCCGACACTTTCGTGCAAGCCGGGCGCGACAGTTATTTTTCTCTCTGCGGCGATATTATAAATCCCCGCAGTATTATCGCAGCCAACAAACGCGGACCGCCCGGTCGGCGTTTTCTGCCGCACAAAGGCGGTGCTTTGATCCCGTTAGGAGCGGGCCGGGCCCACGGCGCACTCCCCCGTCCCCCTGCCGCTGAGCGCGATCGTCAGCAGCGGTAAATTGGACGGACCGTCGTCCAGCCCGAGAGCCAGCTCCACCGGCCCAGTCTCCCGGCCTCCGATTAAATAGAGCCAGTTATACAGTTCAGTGCCTGCCGCTTTTTGGGAGTAGAATTAAAAGGAATTCTACAGAGTGCTGAATACATAATGTGGCCTGCAGCCTACGAAGATCGTTGGATTCGAGGACGGACAATATGCATAGCATGAGCCACTGCCTCGGATATATCGTCAATAAACGTCGCACCCGTCAGTCCTCGGTGCAGTTAATGTGTTTGAAGTTAATGATGAGGCTAGCCGACGATTTCGCTTGCCAGCTGCGCGCTGTGCTTTGAAGAAGTAATGCACGTAATAAATCTCATATACATGCGTAATTTACGTCTGAACAAGTGGCAACCTTACGTAAATTGCCCCTACAGAGTCACTGTCGTGGGTGGCCCACGCATGAGCATTGCACATTACCTATAGGTTCCTGAAATATGTCGTATGTCACAACGCTGGTGACTATAAAAGATCATCACGCACGCTGCTAAAAGCCGTTGTACACCATATCGTTTCTGCTAATCCATTTGCTGTAAGTACCAATGGCAATGCAAGGTTTCAATACCGACTCACCGAATCACTACAAAATTTGTCGGCGCACGCGGACGTAGTCTGATCAAAGCTAGCCTTTGGTCGATAGAGCATGCTGCTGGCTTCGCCATCAACGCACCCGTTGCCTCCAGGATGTCGCCACGTCGACCTATGGGGACCAGGATCCGCCAGCGCTCTGTGCTGGGACGGCGAGAGGCAGGGGGTTCGCTAGCACTCTGCATAAGTGGGCGACGAGCGCCGCTTTCAATGTGCTGCCCGCATTGAGATCAGTGACTAGCTGGCGCGCTGAAACTAGCACAATCTGCTCCGCCCACTTCTCGCCAGCCGTGAATGATGCGACAGTGATGTGGAATCGAGCCGGACTTCAGTCCAGGGCCTCAGATAACATGTTAACGGGGGCCTGCCACCCCCCAGTGGAACCGATTTGCCCCCCTTGATGAAACTTAATTAATTCGACGTGAGCGGGCACTAGAATAATATATGTGATGCATCAACAGCCTTTGCAAAACTTCCTTCAGTCACCCGACGTTTGTTTCACTGTACTGCATAGCCTCGGATAGCATTTCAGTTTGGGGGAGGGAGCAAATTCCCCGCAGTGATTGCTGACTCCCTCCCCAGTGACCAAATTTTGCTCCCTAGTGGGCGCGAAATGTATAAGTAACATGCGATTTTAAAGTCTGTAAACTAGATAAAAGCGTCACTGAAGCATGCTTTCAACTTTAAAACCATTAATACGCCGTTTACAGCTACCTAGCGTAGATTTGATATCGTGAGGATGGATACCCATTACCTACCCCTCGTCGCGTCGCGTCGGTTCGAAATTGGCGTGGACCACAGGTGTCGATTCATATGCGTTTTAGTGGCCCTCGGCGCCCCCATACCTATGTTGAGCTAAATCCCCCAAAGATCTTTTGGCTCCCTCAAAGTTTTCTGGCCAATGGCGGATGCAAGCGGGGCAAAAGGCTGCCCGAAATCAGCAAAAATGGACTTCATTTGTAATGAGAAATTCAAGAAACTTTTAACGAAAAAGTTTATAAATTCCCCATACTATCCATTAACAAATTCGACAAGATTGTTTTATTGTTTGATACTTTGGAGATTTTGCCGCCAAAACAACTTATTTTGCCGTTCTGGGTTCTCCCTAGTTTCTGGCTTTGATCAGTCATTTAACACATATAGCGTATGTATGCAATTGTTGTACATACATGCCATGGTTTTAGCCACGGTGATTCGAGGAAAATGAAGCTCCCACAAATTCATTGGTTCTATATAATAACATACAATAACCAAAACGACCTTCATCCCATCACACGACGAAACCGGGAGGAATATCGACGAAGCAATGTTTCCTTCCTTCGTAAAGTTTTAGCAGTTAGTCTCCTCCATGGGATGGCCCTCGGCCCCTCAAAGGTGCCCTCGGCCCCCACAGCCATATGTATATTGAATGACCCATTTCACCGCATATTCGACGACCAAATTTATGGCTCTGTGCCAGCATTTGGCAGACACGACCGACAATGAATGGGTCTCTCGAAAACCTGCCAGCGTTGAGCCGATATCAGCCCGATGCTTAGTAGGACGACAGCCCGAGTTTCGTGCATTTCGATTCCAAAGCAATATCAAATATGCCACGTTACGTGGTATGAGCATCATTCGAAAGTTAAAAAACGTTCAAAATGAATGACAATTATGCAGTTATTAACCTTCGCCTGGGTAGGGGGTGGCAGTCACCCCTCAGTTTTTCCAAAATAACTTGCGTAGTTATCAACCGATCACAATGCAAATTTCAGTACCGTACTTTTTAACAATTTGACACATACTCTAAAAATTTCGAACTTCCAACTTTCATGAACCATGACTTACGACCTGCTTATCAAGGTCATGTCAGGCGCAACTGGCATCCCGTAGTATCGATCCTTGTTACATGTTCAGTTTCCGGGTGTTTGTTGTTCAGGAGCATATGCAAAGGTGTTTCCAGGTGACAGTTGTGGCTTCCGCTGAGATTGTAACCTCAAATGACCTTTTCTAAGGTCAACCGAGGTCACTGACCTCTGTTGACCTCAGAGGACTTTTTTTTGCTTCTGGCGTTTTTTAAGATATATTAATTAAACCCTATTCCCTGCGAGGGGCATATTCTGCCCCCCCCCCCCGGTAAGATTTTCTGCCCACCGCTTCTGAAACCGTTACGTTTATCGTCTTGAAACTTTCGACTTTCCTAAAATATGAATGACCGGCGTGTTCTGTCAAAAATTTTTTGAAAAAAATCAGCCAAGCAGAGGCGCTCCAGGGTTCATGTTTTTGTGAGGTGAGCGTCGTTACGAATGCGATTGTGCGGCGCATACTTCCTTCGTAGTTTGCGGTGGAATAAAAGCGTCAGAAACTAAGTCACTGCTTTATGCATCATACATAATTGGATATTAAATATTTTGGGGGAGAGGCGCACTCAGGTACATAAAATGGGAGGCAATATCCTCCGTCAATTTAGGCCCAACTTAAAATAAGCGAGATGATAAATGGCGTTCCGCACATGGTGCCCCCCACGTTGTTTACCTGAATCCGCCTATGAAAAATGTGTTACATTTAACAAATAACAGCATCAAATCCCACGTGTGACGTTCCCATGTTCCAAACACTCATAAAAAGTACATATTTTGTATCCGAAAATCCCCCATTTTTATCCCTGAATAGAAGAAACCGGGCACGTTCTGTCACTTTTTTGATAATTGGCCCTGGCGGGCACACTTTTAAGAGTTACTGATTGATACTTTCCAATACTGTTACATACATCAATAGCTTCAAATCGTTTTAGGAATTCAAGTGGTATCTCACTTTGTTTCGACACCAGTGTCAATAATGTGACGATGACTCATCCGGCAGAACCTGCCCCATATAAGGGACACGTTCGGTCACCTATGGGGGCACATTCTGTCACTGATGGGGTACTTCCTGATATCACCGAACGGTCAACTGTGGCGTCCCTGGAGCGGGAGAGAGGGATTCATTCATCGCCGTCATGAATAGTGTGGAAAATGACTGCCATATACGATCCCAACACTGCATTTTTGCGTTTTTCTTGGCTATCCATGCACGAATCAGGGCATATTATAACATGTTAACTGGGGGGTGGGGTATTTCTAACGTAATGACATGAAATATCCCCCCCCCCAGTGGACGCAAAGGTCCACCGCAGTCAACGGTAAGAAAAACGCGTTGAATTGTCTCCACGGGCCCAGTGATATAATGTTTTTGCAATGAGGCCCCGACGCCCCCCCCCCCCATTTACCGACTCTTTGCGCTGAGGACCCGACGCCATCCCCCCGGGTCAACAACTTTTCGCTTAACTTTTACTCTCCAGACTCGAAGCCTAGATCCGCCAGTAGAAATCCCGCCAGTGAAAATCCCTTAGACAAGGCCTTAAGGCACGTATAATGTGAACTGCATCGCACCACCCGATTCGTTTTACGCTTGTAGTGTCGTACCATGTCTGTAAATAACAGGCAATCATTTTCATGGTCGCTTATAAGCGATATGACTAGGAATCATGAACAGATTCAGTGACAGAACCTGTCTCAGATTGGGTGACAGAACCTGCCCCACTCGACATAGCTCACACTTTTTCGTTTTTTACGCTGACAGATTGTGCCCCGTGACAGAACGTGTCCTGTTCTCCCCTACACCTATGATTTTTCATTTTTGTACTTGTCCCTTTCACACATTGAAGACCATGACATTGTAAGCTCAAAAACGTTGTAAGCTAAGCAAAATGTAAGCTCAAACTTAAAAAAGGCTCAAAAACGTTGCATGGAAATTGGTCGAGTCACATGGCCACAATGGCCTTTCAAAAACACCCCAAATTTTCGTATTTTTGCCTCTTGTCCCCCCATTTTTGAACAAAAAGGCAATTTCGGGGTCCAAAAAGAAAGATTTCGTCACGACGAATCGAATGGGGTTTGTCCCATAAAAATCGGCCGAGCGGTTCTTGAGATCTCTGGGGGGGGGGCAGAATCTGCCCCCCACGCAGGTTAACGTAATTCTAGCCGCCCGCAGGGAGCAAACCAATTTGCACTAGATAAATCAGATTCTGTTGACGACCCTACCTCCCCCAGGGTCAACAACATTTGACTGAGGAGTGAAGAGCGAAATATGATTTTACCACTGGCGTCCCCCCTAAGATGAAAATCCTGGCTACGTGCCTGCGCTGAACCGTATGCCTTAGCAGCATTTTTCTAGTTGCCTCTCAATGCCAATTCCTTGACCGAAGCCCTGCTTCAGTCGCATTGTGGATAAGGGCAGTGGCGTATTTATAAAGCCGCCAAGGGGGGCCAAGCTCTCAAGGGGCGCCAAAACCACACATGAGAGCGCCGTCAGCGAAAAATGTTGCTGAGCGAGGGGGGGTAGGCCCCGATAAATTTCCGAGGGCGCCCTCCCAGCTACCGTATACCTCCAATGGCCCCCTCCGATGCATCTCTGAAGGCGCCATCCCACATAGCTCCGAAAGTAACCTCTGATACAACTTTAAAATATCGCCCTCCCCCATGCCTTCAAAGGCGCCCTCCGAGTCCGGCGCCCTTCCAAATATCTCCGAAGACGCCCTACGATAAATATCCAAGGGCGCTCTCTTAAATAGCTCGAGAGAAACCCTCTGTGAGACCAGAGGCGCCCCCGCCTCACACTCAGCGAATGACGCCTTTGGAGGTATGTTGAGAGGGCGCCCTCGGGCCTTCGAGATATGTATCTGAGGGTGCTTTTGGATTATGTGAGAAGGCGCCTTCAGAGATGAATCGTATCGGTGGCCTTGGAGGTATGTAGGAAGGTGTCTTCAGAGATGTATCGGAGGGCGCCTTCATACGCCTTCTCGTATATGTATCGGAGAACACCTCTGAAAGTGTATTCGAGAACGCCTTTGAAGGTATGTGGGAGGGCGCCATCGGAGACGTATCAGAGGGCGTCCTTGGAGCCTGCAGAGTGTATAATTTTGGAAGAGCGTTTTCAAAGGTGCATGGGGGGGGGCGCTTTGGGAGGTATGTAGGAGGGTGCCTTCATATTTGTATCGGATGGCACCCTGGGATGTATATGGGAGGGCGCCTTTGGAGTATGTTTGAGGGCGCCTTCAGAAGTTTATCAAAGGGCGCCTTTGAAAGAATGTGGAAAAGCGTAAGAGGTGTATTAGAGGTCGCCTTTGGAGATATGTGGGAGGGCGCCTCTGGAAGCATTTGGAAGGGCGCTTTGAAAGTATGTGGGAGGGCGCCTTCAGGTGTACCGGAGCGCACCTTACATTCAGTGAAACGCGCTTCATATTCAGCGATGGGCGCCTTCGGCGCCTTTCGCTGAATGTGAGGCGCATTTCATGAACCGAAGGCGCCGAAGGCGCCTTCGGTGCATGAGGGCGCCTTCAGTCCATGATGGCGCCTTCGGTGCCCAAGAAGGGGGGGCATGGTGCGGTGACCCCCCCTAAATACGCCCCTGGATGAGAGCTGAGGCATGGAGGCGCTTACTACGTGTTCAGTGGATTGAAGACGTTCAGGGAGTGTTGCCAGTGTGTTTAATGTGGCCAACGGTGTTGCCAGTGGGTTTGAGGCGGCTGGGAACTTGGATAGTGGATATGAAGTGGCTGGAGAACCGGAGATTCTTATTTCGCTCAGGTATTTGTGGTGCAGTGGTGCTATTGTGACCGACAATGCCACTGCTTTTTATTATCAGATTTCTCTCACGCTAACCGAAGCGGGGGAACCGAATAACCTCGCCAGTACTCAGACTCGAACACAGAACCTATGGATTTCGAACCCAATGTTTCACAGATTAAGCCTCCCGGACCCCCGCTTGGGCATTTGTGTCGAGCCACGGAGCTTAAGATCCACACGGCCCATATTCCTGGTGTTACTCTTCCGAAATGCTCGTTAGCAGCCGCTATTCCCAGTATGAAACATTAATAGTGGCGCCATTGGAAGCTCGAGATTAGCAGCCGACGTTTTCTATCTCACAATTAGTGGCTGTCACAGCCAAGAAATATCATATCTCCCCGGCGTCGATGCATGAAGCTTAATGTTATCTAAATATATACTATTTTCAATGCAACATAGTTCCTGTAGCAAATAGCGTCACATGATGACCTGTTTGTTAAAATGGACAACATACCCGAACAAAGACCTAAGAAGTGTTTTCTCTGTCACTTCTCATTGTTGGAAAAAAAAACTATGTTACCTTGCATTGTTATCCGGACACATTGTCATGTGCTTCGACTTGTTCCTGAATCGCTTTTACTTTATTTTGAACCGGGGGTCCAAAGTCATATGGTAGCATGGGCGTGACTTCTCGTACTTGCCCATAGGGTTACATGTTAAAAGGTCCATTTTTCAAGCCAAGTTTTTTAAGACTTTCTTCAGAATATATCGGGGGCTCTGGGGCGTCAGTCGCACCGCAGGTCTCAGCTGTGCTGCACCCGATGGACCGTTAAACGTTGTACGTCAGAATAAAGTTTGGGCGTATTTAGTTCTTATTTTATGAGTATCAAAATGGTGCAAGCCAACCACGGTTCTCGAGTTATTAGCCAAAGTATGCCAAGATCGCGGCCGCCACGGGCGACTACTTATTGGTGAGTACAAGATGGCGCCAATGCATGATGCATAAAGAGCAGGCTGTCGGCCTACAATGGGCGGAGCAGGGAACAAGGGCTTACCAAAATACGCTTATATACCCTGAAAGGTTTGTTGTGCGAATCGAAACCAGAAGCGTCATGCACTGATGGCTGGTTTGTGTTGATTCACATGCGATATCAGGTTATTCATATGCACAATACTTAAACCAGGCAGACTGACGGGCTAAATATCGCTGTTTGCTTCAGACAATTGGTATCAACATGTCACGAGTAAAGATGCAGCCATATCCTGGTATACGGTAATTTAGTTCCTAAGATTCTGGTTGTTGGCTATTCTACTTTTTTGGTATGGTTTTTTTAGTCTTTTATAGGTAAATCAATTTCTAGATGTATATCAATCTATTTTATCCCCAGGTGTGTATATAGAGTGCCCCTGATTATTGTAAGACTCATCAATGCGTGATTGCTTTATGGCTGGGCAAACTGAGAAAGCTGAAACCGATTTCACCCAGTCACGGAGAGCATTCCGGTTGCCTGGCGAATACCTTCAGCGCATGCTAGTAGCCGAGCACTGTTTCGCTAGCCTTAGCGAAGATGTTGTAATCACCCGCACTGCTCGCCCTTTGCAAGCGATGCTCGAATACCGCTACTGCCTCAGCGCTAGCTATTTCAGCGATGCTGTACGCAGCGTGTACACTCGCTGGAGCCTTCAGGATGCTTGTACGCGCACTGGTCCTATCTGCTAGCTTCACAGCGATGCTGTACCGCTCAACTGCTCGCGTAGCTTTATAGCGATGCTGTATCGCGCGAAACTGCTTCGACTAGACCTTGCTAGCGACCTTGCCCTCGTAGCCCATCACGCACTGCTCGCTAGCTTCAGCGATGCTGTAGTCTGTACCGCACTGCTCGCTAGCCATAGGGATGCTGTACCGCACTGCTCGCTAGCTTCAGCGATGCTGTACCGCACTGCTCGGTAGCTCTGCGGGACAGCCTATCACGAAGGCGGCAGAACGACAATTAGGTATTGAAAGTGTTCTTATATTTCGATGGTTGTCTAGGTCCGTATCTGTGAGAACAGAATGATGAAATCGGAGGCTGATTTTATTTTAACCCCCGTCCTTCGGGGGGGTGGCTGATAGGCCTCCTGAGGTTTTTCTTGAATAACTATTTACCCATTAAGCGCATCTTTCTGAAATTTGTAGTAGCTAAGTTTACAACAATTATATGTATGCTGTCAAAATTTATTGAAATTGGTCAAGTAGTTTTAGAGATAATGATGTTTTAGTGATGTCATGTTTGTGAAAAACTACAAATATTTGAAAAATCGTAAAAAACAGAGTTTTGCAGCAAATAGCAAATGGCAAACGGAAAAGACATAAAATTACATTTTCTAAAAATTACATTTCCTTTGAATTTGTTGTGGGTATTGCTCATAATCTATTGAAACATTGAATATTTTATAATATTTTTTATAACACCATTGACAATTTCGATTTTGTAGTGTTTTTTCACATTAGTTTTTTACTTTTTGGGAGTAAAAAGAATATTTCGAGTTAATACTCAAAAACATTTTTTTTAACTCCAAAAATGCAATTAAGGGATTTTTTAGAAAAAAAAAACACTACAAAATCGACATTTTCAATAGTGTTCAAATCCGGAATATATGTGAGAGAACTGATTATGAGCAATACCCATTATAAATTCAAAGCAATATCTCTATTTTTGCCTGAGTGATGGCTCTCTAACTGAAATAAACTTGTGACGTCATTTTTTCAAATAACTGTTTTTTTTTTACTTTTGCTCACCAGATACAAGCATTTTTTGTATTTTTGAGACAAAATCGGTCTAGGAACATGCGTTTTATTTGCATTTATCATTTTCTGATTTTGAGGTATTCTGATCGCTATTCTGGACGTGATCGAGCTGAGTTGCTTATGCTAATCGCCCATAGCAATAATCATCTTTGATGACGATTTCCGTGACCTAAGAGGTTATTAACTAGCCCAGTAGAGTTCCAAGGGCCCCTCGGCCCAATGGGGAGTGCCTCAGCCCCCAAAACCGATGGAAGCGGCGGAGCGACCAAGGGTCCCAAAGCGGCTCGGCATACCAGGCTTACGAAAGTCCTTTTTCGGACTGAGGTTGGGCTCAGTCGGCCCGAGGGAGCCCTCGGTCGGCCTGGGGGTGCCCTCGGTCGGCCTAAGGAGGCACATACTAGGCTTAAGAGGGTCCATGTCGGCCTGAGGGGGCCCTGCTGGCTTAAGGAGGCTTTCAGCCGGCCCAAGAGGGTCCTCGGTTGGCCTTGGGGTCCTTGCCAGGCTTAACCCTTTCCCTGCGGGGGGGGACAGATTCTGCCTCCCCGGTAGTTTTTCGCCCGCCGCTTCTGAAAGCCGTTAACGTCTATCGTCTTGAAACTTTCGGACTTTTTTCCAACAATATGAATGACGCGTGTCGTGAAAATTTGGAAAAATCGGCCCCAGCAGAGGCGGCTCAAGAGTCATGTTTTTGAAGGTCGTTTCGAATGCGGGTGTGCGGCGCATACTTCCTCGTAGTTTGCGGTGAAATAAAAGCGTCCAGAAACTAAGTTGATGCTTTTGTACATCATACATAAGTGGATTAATACATATTTTTGGGCAGAAGGCGCACTCAGGTACATAAAAATGGGAGGCGATATTCCTTGTCAAATTAGGCCGCAACTCAAATAAGCCAAGATGATAAAAGGCGTTCCGCAACATGGTGCCCCCCACGCTGTTTTAGCACTTAATCAAGCCTAATGCAGCAAAGTGTTACATTTAACAAATTACAGCAACAAAGCCCACATGTGGACGTTCCCCACGTCCAAACACTAAGGAAAACACATATTTTTCATTCAAAATTCTCTCCATTTTTTATCCCTGAGTGCGCCTATGATTTTTTCGTTTTGTACTTTTTGTCCCTTCACAGATTAAAGAACATGACATTGAAGCTCAAACGTTTTTTGCATGCCAAAATCGGTGAATAACATGGCCACAATGACCTTTCAAAAACACCCAAAATTTTCGTATTTTGTTCCCCCTGTCCCCATTTTAGAGCCAAAAAAGAATTTTCTGGATCCAAAAAGAAAGATTGTCGTCACGAACGAAATCGAACTGGTGTTCGTCCATCGAAATCAGCCGAGCGGTTCTCGAGATATCTGGGGGGGCGAATCTGCCCCCCGCAGGGTTAGGCGTAATTCTGGCCGCCCGCAGGGAATAGGGTTAAGAGGGTCCCAGCTGTTAAGCGTCACAAACGTGAACAATCGGGGCAACATAAAAATGTTGAGGGCCCGACGTTTCGCGTTGCCACTTCTTGATTGTATTGCTGCTGGGACCTTCAAGGTGCCTTGCAAGTGCATCTAAAATTGTTAACCCACGCACCAACGGGATCCGCGCCAACTTCGACCCGACGGGGGGGGGGGGCGATAACCAGCTCTCTAAGATTAAAAAACATGCAACGTAGCGACAAACAGAAGAATCACTTACACAGCATAAATCTCCATTAATTTCTGAGTAGTTTGGTGTGAACAGTAAGTCATAGAAAAGCGTTTAAACATTTATATTTGCCACGGGAAATTTAGGAAATAACATGCTTTCCATTATAGGGATGCGCAATATTATTGCTAAATCACGTCACTACATCAAGTGCTTTATAAATAATACACTTTTACATACAAATATCTTTCGGAATATTGATCTGTATGCAAAATGATGTGTATCACGTTGATCAGCACATTTTTCTTATTATATTCCACATTTTCACCGAACAACCTGCAACTAGTCCATTGCAGTTGTGCCCCTACCTATACCCGAATATGAAAACACAACAGATTTGGTTCACTATATTTTGAGGTTGCCCCTATTTCAGCATTTGTTTCTAATTGAAAACAAAAACAAATTTGACAAAACGTTGACTATTCGTATGTATTTCTTATATCAGTCCGTACCCTTTTGAATCAATTCAAGTTCCGCGAATGATGCTAAAATATACAATTTGTACAGTTAAAGGGCATAATTCACCTTCAACATTGGGTTTTCAACTGAGAATACAGATTAGTAGCCCATGCTGGGAAACCTCAAACACCTATCTGCAAGTTTTCTTGACTGACAAGATTCTCCAGCAGAATACCTATGTTTGATTTTGTGCGAGGGAATGCAGAATTACGACGAAGATAAGAATGCGGTGCTTACGAATTACGATAGCCTGGACAGATGCTATAAATGAACCAATCAGCTTGCAGATGGAGTTGGGTGCCAATCAGCTTGGGCGCGACTTTACGCGACTATCTTTCGAATCAGATTGGCTGAGACATTTTTTATACGCGTAACGTCAGGAGTCAGGACCCTGACTCAGAGAGCAGGTATCAGGTATGCATATAGTTTTTATGAATTTAATAGTTGCGACTTTCTGTCCTGAATCGGCGCAGTGTATGGCCATTTTTGACAACAATAATAAACTGCATTTCAAAATATAATCAAATAGTGTTTGGAAGAAACAAATATAAGGTGAACTATTTCCTTTAACGGCGGCTCCAGACGGCTGATGAGGGAGGGGGAGGGGTAGGACAACTTAAGCAAGAGGGTAGTCGAAGTTCGTGACCAGGGGTAGCCGTTTTTAACTAACAGACCGGAGCGGTAAATCGATGCATGCGATAGCAGTTTATCATATTGCTTTGATTCTCGTGCTGACTTTACAAATGTTCTTAAACTACAAATAGACAGGAGTTTTGCGAAAGGAGGGCAAATAAATTTGACAGAAAAACTGCCTTACATTTTAACTAGCAATTATATTTAAGCAAAATAGACACTCATACAATCAAGGCAAAATAGACACTCATACAACTAGGAGCGCAGCCAGTGGGGACAGAAGGGGCACGTGCCCCCCTCATTTGGCTGACTTTTACACTAAAAAATATCATCGACGTCCCTGTTTGCGACTGTTTAGGGGCCCTGCAAAATATAGTGGCCTAAATCCGGGGATAGATTTTTTCGCGACATTTTTTTTTATCGAGGGGGGACTTTGCCGAGAGGGCCCTTGGGGATGCCGTGCCCCCCGTTGCCGAAGGTCTGGCTGCGCCCCTGAACGCCATAGGGCTAATGTTAACGTGGGAAAATATTGGTAGGGCCCTGGCCTTACCACGTTTATAAAAAAGGCACCCATGCATAGGAATGAGGGAGAAGGGAGACATGGCCCACTTTTGAGTAAAAACGTTTGTTAAAATGTTGAAAAACAACTTTGGAGTTTATTCAAACTGCAGCCAACTTCGAATGCGCCTTCCTGTTTGTGTTTATCCCCAGTAATGCTAGGTCGGTATTTGTTGACTGTCGGTATCCCGAGCCGTCGTGCGTTTCAGGACGCATCTTCAGAGTCTGGTAGGTTCCACGGGTGACGCCATCTGGAGTATCACAGCCAGCTGTACGCGCTGAATGGGGCAGGTGAGAGACAGAGAGCGCCCGTTACCGGCACAAACGGCCAGATTCAGCGCACAGGCGGCATCAAATGGCCCCGGGAACAATGGGATGAAGTGGAGATGGAAGATGCGATATCACAATATAGTGGACAAAAGGAAAGCGGTGAGTTCGACCTGCGCAATGCGCATGCCAAGGGCAGTTGGCGAATTATAACACAATGAATTACCTGTATAGGAACGTACATATTTTATTAAAGACGACATCATCATCAACACAAAATGTCCAAATAAATATGATCTATGCAAACAATCACACACACACATAAACTATATATATAGTATATATATAATTATATATATTATTAATATATATATATATATATTTAATATATGTAGATATATATATATATATATATATATAAATCGATGCTAGCGAAACCAGAGCAAATTCGGTTCGAGACTGAAGACATTCAGAAGACGCCAGACGGTCCAGACATTTCACGGAGTGATAATGTGCCTCAAAGACATCCTCCATCCGTGCAGACAGTCGCAACCACGCGGCCGCTGTGAATGAACTGGGCTCTCGGCATCAGATAACAGTGGAAAGTTATGTCACTCTGCCGGCTGTGTCGGTCCCCATCTGATGTCATTCGCCTCCACTGCGCCACAACTGTCGCCGCCGTCACGCCGGAACAACAGCCAGGCGCCGGCACTGTCGCGACATCTAGATTGCACCGCAGAAAACAAAGGCGGACATTTGCTGTTGCGCTTAACAAGACTGGCGTCTCGGAATGAATTGTGGCTGCGGTCGTGTTGGGATAACCGCTGAAGTTATGTAATAGAAAACAGAAGTGGCCTCCATTCAAGCATCGCATTCGCCGGCTTTGTGTCTTCTCTTTTATTAGGATTTGATGTTGCAAGTCGTGTAAAATTCACAATAAATTATTACTTCATGCAATGGCATATCAACGAAACCGCTATTCAGAGATGTACAGTGAACAAGGCGTTCAGCACAGCGGTATCAGTACCTATGTGACCGTCTACACTCCAGACCAGTGCCTGATAAGTCTACTGCTGCTCCTCACACTCAGCTGCTAACATCTCCCTACAGACCTGCCCTTCCCCTCTCCTCGTCCTGTCCCGGCGGCTGCCAGTGCCACCCCGTCCTTCTCCACTACCAACACCGTTCTACGCTCTTCTCTACTCTGTGACGGGGGCTGGTGCTGTGATGCGTCGCGGCTGCCACTGCGTCCGTGAGTCCTGACTCGCGGCTCAGCCCCTGTCGGCTCGTGATCATGTGATGCATGCTGGTGGCGCCGCTGCGGTACAGCGGAGGCGTGTTTAATTAGAATGTAATGTGTCCACGACCTGAAGTAAAAAACCATGTAAATCTAGGTAAGGTTCAGGCGTAATAGGTTAGTGGTTAGGTTTAGGTTAGCGTTAGAAGTATAAAGAGGTATAAGAAGATAATCAGAGTATAAGGATATAAGGTCTAAGGATATGAGAGTAATAGGTTAGTAATAGAGTTAGCCTGTTAGTATAGGTAGGTTAGTTAGATTTAGGATATAAAAAAAATGCCAGATGCTGTTGCTTTTCAATGAAATTTACTTATCTGAACATTACATTTCAAAACACGCACAGCGGAGCGCGTCCGGCGTCGTTCTGAGGCCGTCCGTACGCCGTCCGGCTGTCCGGCAGCCCTAATTGGCCGCCCGAAATAATCCGCTGCCGTGCCGTGGCTTTAGCGACCATTAAGGAGTTTGTCCGGCCTCGCCGCCAGGCCAAATAGAAAATTAGCCGCCTGAATAGCTGGCCAGAGCCACAAAGTGAGCGAGACTGACGAGTAACAGGCGGCGACGTCCGGCGAAAGACGCTCATACGGGCCGAGTTACCGGCCCGACTGCTGTCCCCGGCGCGGAGACAACGAGTTACCGGCCCGACTGCTTACCAACCGAGTTAAAAAAGTTACCAACCGAGTTACCGGCCCGACTGCTGTCCCCGGCTCGGAGACAACGCAGGTGTTACCGGCCCGACTGCTGTCCCCGGCTCGGAGACAACGCAGGTGGAGGGAGACGCGGGTGGTGAGGAGACGCTCGTACGGGCCGAGTTACCGGCCCGACTGCTGTCCCCGGCTCGGTAGACAACGCAGTGTCTGGAGGGAGAGTGAAGCAGTCCTCTAACGGACGCGTACCCCGTCAGCCGGTGTGACGACAGGTAAAACACCGGCGGGCGGTATGTAACTACACCAGTGCAGCGGCCTGTATTTATCTAGCTGATGAACCAACAGTGTCGTCTAGCTGGGTAGCTTGCAAACTGACGACCGTACATTCGGCTAACTTTCCATTCGCATCGTGCCGAGTGCACAGCCTGGTGAAATGTGACGAAGGAATGGTGGCTAAGATGCCCAATGTGCATCCGTCCCAAGAGGAGAGTCTCAGACGCCAATGAAAACCCAGATGATCAATTTATATATTAGAGCTACTCTCTGAATTTAAACCACGTATGTTAATATTGTCCTAAAGTCATACATTAGCATGACAAAACCAGTTTTGTTGCTCTGGTCTGTAAAAATGAAATAAAATAGTTGTACACGTAACAAAAATAAAACAAAAAAGGACATTTATTCGGAAACATCATGCTTTGCTATCCTAAGTCTGATTTTGTGAGTCGATTGTAAGCGAACGTCCATTACTGGTGTGGTGCGAGCGTACCTATGTGAGCCAAATTGTCCTGCTCTTCAGTCTGTTTTCTTCAGCGTGTCTACATCAGCGTGCTCGTTCTGCCTGCATCATACATAGGTGGCTGCTTTTTGAGCGCCGCTCGCTAACGACGCCGGCTGCCGCCCTCTTCAGCTGCAGCGACTCTGCCGGTGCCTCCGACCCTGCGCCCCCTCCCCCCTGCCTTATTATCTCGTCTGTGATTCAGTCCTGGGGCGGAACTCTGAAGCGAGCGACACAAATGTCAGCTCAGATGATGCAGGGCGAAGGACAGGGCCTCTTGGCTGCATCACAAGACGGCAGCTGTTGTTATAAACAGACGTCCTTGTTACGCCACCTTGACAAACAGCAACTGGCACTCGCGTGTCCAACAGATCCTGGTGGAGATGCCAATCAAAGGCATCTCCACCAAGATCTCTGGCATTTCGGAAAGAAACTAAGGCTTCACAAAAATATATATATATAATATATACATAATAATATAGTATAATATACCTATTTATATATATATATAGTTATATAATGTGTGTGTACTAGTTATATATATATATATTTCAAAAATCTATGCATTATATATTATATATATATATAATATGTGGGTATATGTATTATATATTATATATATTAAATATAATATTATATATATAATAATATATATATATATATATATATAATAATATAGACGCGTCCGTACGTGCACGGGAGCGTGCGTGCGTGTGCATCTCTATGTGTGCAGACTGCAGAATGATCGCATAGCTATTGTCGCCAGCCGGCGGAGGGCATTTTTTTACAGCGCGTGCATTCAAAGTCAGCCGCAAATGAGGAACGACGGGGGTCTTTTGATCCAGCTCGACAAATTATAAAGAACAAAGCCTCCGGGGGCGGACAAAATAACCATTGTCAGCAAGTTGGTTTTAAGAGGCCCGGCGAAAATGTGCCGTGTTATGAGCAGAAGTAATACGAATAAAAGCAAAAGTATAAAGATGAAGGCAACGCGCCACAAATGCAGCATGCTACTAAAAACAAAAACAGGGACGGTGAGAGGATACATTGAGTTGGTGCAGAGAAGGAACTCAATGTGGCGGCGGTATCATTCCAATTCCTTGATGTGAGTGGGTCCGAGCCCGGCGCCCGCACGCAGAACCTCCAATCACGATTCGATTGAACGGTTGACGCAGAAAGCATCGATTTTTTTTTTAAATATTTAACCCGCGCGGCGTAGGGGTGTCCAGCCGAACGCGCGGCGTAGGGGGGGTAAATTTTAGCCCCCCACGTATCTTCCGAACCAATAACCGCAGCGAGACGCGCAAGGCGGCGATCGAAAAGACTTATCAAATTCGAACAAATCGAATGCAATATCCGAAATTTTCTAGGTTTAGGTCAAATGTCAGGTCAACGGTCAGGTTCATTTTGTAAAAATTCGAAGTCCCTAATTGATTAACTGTTCAATACTACGCAATTAATCTCCTTCATTCAACTATCAACTGCACATACAGCTCTCACAAGCCGCCCTGTAACCTAAACAATTTAAACCTGCCATAAGCTAACACCAGTGAATTTGAATTGCAAATAGCGATCCAAGGTCAAGATTCAGATCCACGAAAAAAGAGTCACATGTCAGCCGAAGAGGGTCAACGAAAGTAACTTGTGAACAAATGATTTATGGGTTATTTTACCACAGTAAAAATCGATTAGCAACAGCCATTTTTACAACTTGACTCCATTAAAAGGTCAAGATCAGGTCACCAAGTCAAAACTTGGAAACTGAGCTATATGGAATAAACAAAAAGGTCAAAACTGGAAACTGACTAATATGAATAAACAATGCATGTTTCTAGGTCAGTTTTGTCTAATAAATACAACGATGACATTTATATATCTATATCAGGCCAAAAAATTCCAAAAAACGTTATTTTGAAAAATGACGTCATTACCTTCTTCTGCTTGGAGAGCAATCAGTCACTGAAAAATGAAGATATTACGTTGAAATTTGGTTTGGTTAATTATTACACTTAGTTCGCTTATATAAATTCCGGTTTTAAATACATTGAAAAATTTCCATTTTGGAGTAAATTTAGGAAAAATCAGTTTTTTGGATTTTGGGGAGTCAAAAACCCAAAATTTTGGAAATCTGAAATTGCCATTTGGTAGAGAATAACATTTCCTTTCTCAGACTGCTTTTCGTTTGCAATTTGCGTTTAAGCTATGTTTTCTACGATGCATCAAACATTGATCGTTATTCAACCAAAAATGTAATGACATGACGTCATCAAAACGTTATTATCTCCAAAAGTTCTGATTTTTTTTCGATGATATTTTTAAGAAGACGCCAAATTGATGCTGGATAAGGTACTGAATTTTTGACGTCGTTATCTGTTATAGTTTTCAAGTTGTTGCTGAAAACCGGGAGGGGGTAATAATACCCCCCCTACGCCGCGCAGGTTAACTATACATCTGTATTGCACCGAGTTGACGTCTATGCCACTGTCCGATATATCACTGGAACTATAGACTTGACAGATAAGATTCAGATCACTGTGATTTGGCTTGCAGAATGATGTCAGTGTGGCCTATTTGGTCACTGGTCAGGCTAAATAGTTTGATTTGCATGTTCCGCCACCGGTCTGCCACCGTTTCGCCACGATAACGACCAGTAAAGCGCAAGGGCGGATCCAGCCGGCCGTTAGGGGGGAGGGCAAGCCAAACCGTTTTTAGCGGACCTACTCCCAAATTCGAATTTCTTCCGATTTGTCCACTTTTATTTTGCAACCACACGATTTCCTTATCTTTCTTTCGACTTCTTTGGACATCGAAGAAAAGGTAGGTATTGTTATTTAAGCGGGCGCGAAGCAGCGCAATTTTTTTTTACGGGGGTTTGCCTGATAAAACCAGAAATAGGCCGTTTTCGCATTGAAGAGAATAAAAGCTAAAACATGCTATTCATTCAATTCACCGTTACATAACCAGAAAACGATGAAGCGAGCTTCGTTATGACGATGGCGACCGATGTGACGCCGCGAAGTGGCGTAAAAGTTTAATTTCAGGTCGTGGAAAACGAAAATTTAACATTAATACGAAAATTTAATATTAAAAATACAACAAAAATTTGAACCAGACTCAGATAACCGCTATGCCTGGTTGCACATCTCGGTATGATTACACATATTGAAGTTAATGTAGTTTTTAATAAATATATATTCTTCGGATAGTAAATCACGATGACCGGTGGCAGTAAGTGCTTAATAACTTAGGTACATGGGGTAATACTGTATACATTTTGCACTGAAACTGCAACAAACAATTGGTATAACAACAGTGCAAATGGAATTGAAAACAGCGAGCGACAGAACGGCTTTTCCGCTACATAAATGGTCCTGCGGATCTGAGGAGCCTGGGACGAAATGGCTTGGGAGGAGATGGTTCCTGGCCTGGTCCCACTATTAGCATTTGGTCGCAGCAACTTTGGGACACCGCGAAGCAGCTTCCTGGTGCGATGTCCGCGTATCTGCGTTCGCGTTCAACCTTTTTTCGGAAATCGGAGACTCTTAACAATAGCCCACTTTGGGAAAGTTGCATATTTTAATGAAGGGATGTGGGACCTGGGGCTAGAGCAAATAGGTACCGGCCAAGACTGCCAGCGCTTAAATTCCATTCATTTTCCCAATTTCTATCATAAACAATGGAGTATATGCACGTTGTGAGAAAAATAACACAAACGAAAGAAAGGAAATATTGCTAGTTCTTAATAATAATATTTTTCATAACTACTTTCCCTTCTTTCTTAGCAATAAGGCAAACTTAATTTGGGCGAGCAGAAGAGCGTTTGACCGTACTTGAAATGGTGAAAGTAAGCTATGAGTAGCTGACTTCGCTAATGCTTAAGAAGATTGATAATTTATTTTGAGCCTCGGATTGTGGAAATGCTGATTGTTTTCAGACACAAAATAAACATTGGTTGAGTAAAGTAGAATGCATATTTTTCATTTTGGTATCATTTTTGTCTGCATTAATGTTAGGAGTTTAATAAGGCAAACCGAAAAACTTTGGTAAGGCTACTAAAATAAAATAAGCGTTTTGCACCACAATTACCTAGCGACAAAATAAAACAAAGAATGAAGCAAGAAAAACGTTTTTATACACAAAATTAAATAGTCAAAAATGAACATGCAAGTTAAACGCAGACACTCGTATTGGTAATGGGTAATCAGTTTGGATATAATTTAGTAGCCCAGAAGTTGAAGTCAGTTTTATATAGTAGTTTGAAATGGATTATCATTAAAGAAGTGAAATAAAATGGAAAATGTGAATATATGTTGAGCTAATCCAGTGAATTTTTTTAGCCGCAAAATGACAGCAAGGTACTTCACAATCGTTGATCCTGATGAAGCTCCCATCTTTCAACATAAAGCGAGCGTGGAAGTGAATAGCCTGTGACGTCACACCAGCCCTGAACAGGTGTCTCGCGTAGTAGGTTTTACGCAAGTGTGCAGTGTTTGCCCAGGCCGCACTTAAATTAATGTTTTAACATGTTCTAGGTCTCAAGATAAAAACAATTTAAAGTTACCAGCATGATCAGAAATAAAGAATACTCTTTCTCTGACACATAACATTCCAATATTTTGGTGACCTGCATATACTCCATTGCGTATTTTGTGTCATGCCGCGAAATTTTCGAGTTTTCACTGTGGATGGCTGTATTTTGACTGTTATAATTTTTTACAGCTGTACGTCCGACCGTTTGGGGGGGGGGCAAAACATAGTCTCAGGACCTTTGGGGGGGGGATGGCCCCTTTGCCCCCCTGGATCCGCCCTTGGTAAAGCGCCGTAGTTGGCGATGAACGAGCGAGCGCGAAGGAAATGAATGTGATTTTCAACTCAATCGGGCAAGTAGTTTCTGAGATGCAAACAGGGTCGGCACGTGTGCACGTGCAAAGACTCATGAATTTTGGAATGACGGCGGCTGGAGATTCTAACCTCATGCCAAATTTGAACACAATCAGCTCAGCTGTTCCTGATATATATATATGTATAATAGGGGTGTGCAAGTGCGCTCGTGCAGGGGCGGCTCACCCCTGAGTAGTGGAAAAGCGGCGGCTGAGAAATCCCTAAACACACACCAAATTCGAACACAATAAGCCCAGGCGTTGCGGAGTTTTTGCAACACCCCTCACGCGGCGCTCGCCACGCGCAGTGGTAGTCACACACAAGTCGGCTCTGGTCTCAAACAGAGTAGGGTTAATGGGTGGATGGGGCTATTCTACAAAGAAATCCGCGAAAGACGTACGGTTGCAGAGATACAAGCTTGTCAATAGCGTCGCCACGGGCCGGGTTGGGCCGCTCATATTCAGATTTTGCCCATATGCCACGGAACTGGAAGGACGAGCGAGCGATCGCTCGTAATAACATAATTTGTTGGAATTTTCAGTTTACCGACAGAATCCTGACCAATCTTCTACAAATGATGTCTGTAAGGCACAAACAATATAGGAAACATCCGGGTCATAAGTCGAAACAACCCAGCCGTGGTGAGTTAATTGCTGGCAAGTGTCCACCGATTGGCACCCATCGACTCGAAATCACCAGGGGGGGGGGGGAATTCCAGCACATCGCACTGCCAGCTGTTAAGAACGGTCTCCGACGATGCGCGCCACCTACAAAAAACATATTAGTTAGGATACCTTCCACTAGTGTCGCTATTGTCCGACAATCGAGTTGAAGGCAAGTTCGTCAGGGAGATTTATCGGATCATTACATACATACGTCACGATTCAGTGGTCACAGGAAGCCTCTTTGACGCCGCTGATTCAATCAGAGAGACTGAATGAGTAGGAAATGAGCACGGTGCTTGAAACCACCCACCATGACGAGCGAGGTGTAACGTTGAACGGATATTGGAACGCGGCTTCGGTCTGATTTCGGTTTGGCCAAATACAACGTACGAATTCACGTCATCCGTCAAAAAACACATTCGTGAAAGTCCTTATCCATGTTCATCTAACACACTTGCCCATCACTATTTACAGTTTGGAGGTCACTTCATAGTTCAGTCCACCCGTCAGTCACAATAATAATATGTTGCGAAAAGCTCTGTCCTTTGGTTTTGGAGAATCGCGGAACCTTTGCCGGATAGGCACCACCATCAAGGCACACTATGAATGGGAAGATGATACCACATGAATACAGCTACTACGCAGCATAGTCTACGAGATCGACTTTGTACCAGCTTCGGAAATATCCACGCTAAACGCACTTGATTATGCACAAATACCCTCGTTGCCACTCTAACATAATCCTACAAATAAATCAGCTCATGCATTATACATCGCATGTTTCAATGAAAGCACTTCCGATGAAAGATATCGCACTGACCAAACAAACCAAAGCTGAATAACCCTATGGAAACATCCTTCGAAGAAACATCGAAGCAGAAACATACTTTTATCCATTAAGTTTAGTAAGTAAAACATACTTTTACCACATCAGGTATGCCCCAATGAGATCAACACCGCTAACTAAATACAAATGATTACCACACCTTATAAGCATCACACATTCTACCAAACACACATAAAGACATACCACATTGAGAATACAATTAAGTACGTTTACCGAAGAAAAAGAGAACATTCTCTCCCTGAGTGTAAAAAACGACGTCCTAAAACACACAACTCGCGTCTTAGCATGCATATACCCGTATCAATTAGATCAGGAAACGCGTTGGCGATTTTCCATTAATCGCATTAGTGCCTCGGCAGTGCGAGATCTGCAGCTTCTGAGGGTTGGCGCCTGCGCCTTTCAATCTGGAGCTGTTTCTCGTCTTCGACTTTGGCTTACGTTCTATCCTCTTTTCTATGAAAATTTCAGGAGCCTGTGGTTCTGCTGAACTGACGGGCATGTTGCATCCCGGTTTTGGGAAACTTGTGGTTTTGACGTCATCGCATGTCTTTCCTTCATATCATCAAAGCAAACTGTGCTCACAACCTGGGGTTAGAATTAAATATTTTAGTCTTTGACTTTCGAAGGGGCCATCGCGAACTCCGGTATGGCGGTCCAATGTTGATCATCGAGTTAACATCCTATTCTACAAATCAGGACAGCTTCCTCTCTTTTACTCGCTTAAAACATCACTCAAAGACAATTTGACTTCGAATACCAATCAATGATTACAATATGGCCAACACAGGATACCGTCCCAACAAGTATCAGGATGCAATACTGTCCTGGGCTTCTCTCCAAACACGTTGTAGAGAAAGTAGTGGCAACCGGATCGACGCCGCAACATCGATAACTCTTATAGGTGCGTTTGCGCTCTGAACTAAGAGTTTTCTAACTATTTTCCCCCCTATCCAGCGCCCAGCAGTGGTTCTGGTTACGAGTTCCTATTACTCGGGTCCGAAAATCACTCACATCCGCTGATGCTCGTCAAACCACCTTCTAGGAAAGACCTGCCCCAGGCTCTTCCTTTAGTCACCAGGTACTTCTCTCGGGCAGCCGATCTCATCAGGTCTCCTTTTAGTCAGCGCACGGCCTCTAACAGCTCCCAGCTACTTAGTCACCACTCTGGGGCACTCACCAGCTCCTTAGGTCCAAGCTCTGGAACAGGCTCCAGCTCCTTAATCACCAGCTCTGGGCAAGCTCCCAACTCCTTAGTCACCAGTCTCTTGTGGCAGCCTCCCCAGCTCGTTATGCCAAGCTCTGGGCAGCCTCCAGCTCCTTAGTCCACCAGCTCGTGGGACGCTCCCACTCTTAATGTCACCAGCTCTGGGCGGCTCCAGCTCTAGTCACAGCCTTTTGGAGCAGCCTCGTAGCTCAGCCAGGTACATCACCTCCTTCTCGTCTTCTTTGATTTGTCACAATTTAGATGACACCGCTTGCGTGGACCACGTGATCTCCAGCTGCATTAGTTCAAGCAGCTTCTGGACAGCCCTATCGCCACACAGATCGCTCTTTAGTCACCTGCTCCTGGCAGTACAGTCTCCCCAAGCTAGCTCCTGTTTTAGTGCACTAGTCTGGACAGCTCCCAGCTCCTTAGAGCGGCATGACATGCAGCTGATCAAGCTGACCCGAACGCTGCAGCGCCATCTCCGTCAGATAGAAGGAGAGATTGTCGCGCTGTGGCTGCCCGAGCCGGCGTCGCAGACTCTCAGCCAGCTGGGGGAGCGTCTTGGCGCCGGTCGGCAGCGGCTCGCGCTCCAGCTTCACGTGCAGCACCGTCAGGAGGGGCGTCAGCCGCGCGCCGGTGCACAGTGCCACCAGCACGCTGAGCGGGTTGACGAGCGCCGTCGGCAGGCGGCAGAAGCGGAGCTGCCGAAGCGACGGCAGCGCGGCGGCCAGCTGACGGACCTGACTGTCGCCCAGATGGTCGTCGATGTTGAGCAGCTCGAGGACATTCAGTCTCGGCAGATACAGCAGGAACAAATCCATGCGCTGCGGACGCGCCTCGGCCGGCCCGTGCCCGGACAGGATGGAGAGCCGGTGCAGGTGGCGCAGCTCCTCCAGCGCGAAGAGGCCCAGGAGATTGGCGGAGACGGAGAGGGAGCGCAGCCAGCCGGACGGTAGACAGGCCGTCTTCAGCCGGCGCGCCAGGCCTGGTTTGCAGCCGGACAGCACCAGGCTGCGAACGTTGTACTGCAGGGGGACCTCGGTCAGGTCGCCGGGGGCGGGGGGCGCCGTGGGCGGGCGGGTCCGCGCCCGGACCTGCGCCTCGCACGCACCAGAGCCGAGCAGGCGCAGGTTACTGAACTTTTTCACCAGCTCCGCCTGCTCGCCCTTGCCCCAGTCGGACGTTCCGTTTGCGACGAGCACCTCCAGCGGGCAGTTGTGCTGCGCCAGCAGGCGCAGCAGCCGTCGCGCGCGCTTCTGCAGCTCGACATCGCCCGACAAGAGGCCGGTGATGCGCAGCACGCAGCGCACTGGCCGCCCCGCCTGCTTCTCCAGGAGACGGCCCAGCTGCTCAGACGTCGTGTCCAACTCGTCAAGCCGGTACTGCGCCGTCGACAAGGAGATGCCGATCGACAGTGTGAACGGCTCGAGGAACACGTTTTTGTCGGCGGTGTCGGTGCGATGGATCTCGTGCAGCGCATCGAGGATGGGGTCCAGCTCGGGCAGGCTCAGCATGCCGTAGTACGTCAGGTCTAGATGGCGCAGCTTGCCCGGCCGGACGAACAGCGTCATCTCCAAGAACCTGGCGCAGATGAATGCTATGGAGAGCGGCACTCCGGCAGGGTCGGCGGGCGGGGGCGGCGGTCGCACGCGGCCCAGGCTGAACTGCAGCACCTGTGGCAGGACGTCGTCGATCTCCATATCGCGGCCGTGGTCGAAGAGCAGCCGTTCGCGGCAGCAGAGGTCGCCGACGGCCAGCATCTCTTGGGGCCACGTGCGGAGCGCCGCGCGCATGGCAGTCACCTTGCCGTCGAGGATGACGCGCCGCGTGATCTGCGCGCGCAGCCGCTCGGGCATCACCTGCTGCAGCGCCGCCTTCACGTAGTTTGAGTGGCGCAGCAGAGCAGTGATGCCCTCGTGCTCCAGAGTTGGCAGCTGGTGCAGCATCGTCACAATGGGGGTAGTGCTACCGCTGTTGAGCAGACACGGTGCTGCAATTTCTTGGATATTTGCAAGGTCTCAGCTTGCAGTGCTCAGGGTGGATGTGCGTTCACCTGAAAATGGGCAATGGCTTGATAAGCTGCTAGCTTGATGGATGATGATAGTCTAGACAATACATTTAAGTTAACATTTTGCATCAAAATTATGCAAAAAAGCAATAGTCAAGATTTTGGACAGGAAGTTGACTATCATACACAAGTGTTGCTCAGGGAAATCGATTCCTACAGCTTCAGGGGCAGCCTCCTGTGATAGATTAAGGTTGCTTGTCACCAACAGGTGACAGGGAGTGGTTGTCAAATAAAGCAAGTTGGGATAGTCACCAGTAAAGTGGTGATTCCCAGGAATCAGAAGTGAGAGTTGAGACATCATCCTATTTATGCATGACCTGCCTGGTAGGTACAGACCAGAGTCCTTCCAGCTCTTTGCAGACTACACCAATATATAGGTACAGGTCAATGACCAGCTGACACTCACCTGCACAACAAAGTGATCTGGAAAACTGGGTGGCCTGGTCAATTTCGGCTCGTCCTGCTTAGGTTGCTCCTGAATCTGGCAGGTAGATGCTGCATGCCCTTTTACCTCAGACCTGTAACAGACATGCGACATGAAGGGGGCTGAACTGGACCATGTATTCAAGCAGGATTGGCACTACCCAAAACCCACTACCCGTTTTTTTGTGGGTAAATTAAATAAAAAACCCACCCCGGGTTTTTCATCAAAATGGTATTCAACAAGTTCCCGATTTTTTTGATTTTTTTAGAAACGAAGATGATTGGTGCATCATTGAGTTTGATATGTTTTGTTTCCAGACTTAAGATGAGTAAAAAGGAAACAATGTTGCATTTCCCCTAATTTCAACCATTCAGGCTCCCAACTCTTGTTGGAACAACGTCGTCCATTGAAAACTATCCCACTCTACTGACCAAAAAAAAGATGCAGATATAGGAATGGTTGAAATTTTTAATCGTCGGATCTAGCAAATAGTATTTTTGTTACGTTTTATGCATCAAATTGCACGAATATCCTTCTAGAATGTTTTGCATGCTTAAAAGTTCCCCAAACTGGGGGACATTTCCAGCATATATCGCACGGGCGAAAAGGGTTGAAAAAACATACACATAAAACCCACAAAAAACTACCCAGTGGGTTTAGATGAAAAAAACCTGTTTTTTCAACCTTTGTACTCAAGGAACAGGACAGTGGTCATGGCGACCCCTTATGTTCTGCAATTGCATGTATGCACTGTTTCCAAGGCCCGATAGATGCAGGCAATTCAAGAAAGGCCCATCAATCTGCTTTACAATGCAACCATCTTCTTTGTTACTGAAAGATGCCCTGTAACTTGAAGTACAGCACTTTACTCCAGCGTCACAAAATTTGTCGATTTGGGTGGGAGATAACACCCAACTGTGAATAATTTTCCACTCTCATTCTGCATTTTAGGGAAAAATTTTCCACTCCCAAATTATGAATGTGATATTGATTTCTGATATAAGTTAAATATTGACTAAAATTACATGATTTTCAATTGAAAACCTTTGCTTTTCATATTCAAAACAGTAATCAATATCGTACTATTTTCTATATATTTTTCCACTCTCATGGTCTTTTTGGGCTCAAATTTTCCACTCCGACACCCAAGCCAAAATGGAATCTTGGGACACTGCTTTACTCTGTGGGACTATTCAAACATGCTGATTCAGATTATGCTCGTCAAAAGGAAGCAAGAACAGGTCACACATATCATGCTGATTACAGACAGACTTGTGCTCGGATCCCGAAAACGGATCCAGAGATCTGATCTCTGGATCCCGAATCCACTGGGATCATAAATCCACCTTCACAATTTGTCGATGTATCCGCTAGGGCAGGGCCTCGGCTAAGGAATTATCACTGGGGGGCAATTCGAAAAAAATGCTAAGGTATATGGTTAAGCGGCACGTAGCCAGGATTTTTTTAGGGGGTGAGTGGGCACGTCAGTGGTAAAATCATATTTCGCTTTCCAGTCAAATGTTGTTAACCGGTGGTGTGAGGGGGATAGGGTCGGATTGTCAGCAGAATTCCATTTTATCTAGTGTAAATTGATCTGCTCAGGTGGGGGGCATGGCCCCCGTGCCCCCTTAGTTACGTCATTGATACTCCTTTACATACGTATAGGTACGGATACATAAGTATGATGAAAACAAGCGTAAAACACAAATAAAAAGTATAATAATTAAACAGTGAAGCTGAATAAAAATGCTAAAACTAAACACGCCATCTTCGAAAGTCCACACCTGTGCAATGTCGATTTTTGAAAACGATTGGGGACCGAACAGGAACGGAGCAAAGGGATGCACTGGCGCCATAGCTTTACCAATACAACTTAATCGGTCGAACATTAACACATTTCCTGACGGAAGATCTAAGCATTTTAAAGCAATTTTTAACCGAGGCTTTGTCAGTGCTCGGCGACAGCTTAGTCGTACCAGGGGAGGCATCTGACGCCCCCCCCCCCGGGAACAAAAAATCAGCTCCGTTGAGGATTAGGCAGAATCAACAAATGTCGTTACATAGCTAGTTTAAATTCATGTCGAATTTGTTACATTGCTTAGTCAAAACTTTACAAAGGAGAGAAACATTGCTTCAACGATATTCTCCCGGTTTCGTCGTGTGATGTGATGAAGATGGGTTTAAGTAGGGTATAGTTCCTAGCAGGGCCTCGGATAACATGTTAACTGGGGGGGGGAAATTCCCCCCCCCAGTGAAGGGATTTTCCCCCTCAGTGAAAACTGAGTTAATTCGTCACGAGCGGGCACCAAAATACTATTAAAAATGATGCGTCAGCCTTTACAAAAAATATTTCAGTCACTCGACGTTTTTTTACTAGATAGCCGCGGATAGCATGTTTATTTGGGAGGGGAATGGAAATCCCGCCCACAGTGATTGCTGGCTTTATGCCCAGTAACGAAATTGTGTCCCCCTAGTGGGAGCAAAGTTCATAGGTGACGTACGTGCGGTCTTTAAAGTAAATGAAAGCGTCACTGAAGCATGCTTTCAACTTAAACCAATAATACGCCGTTACAGCACCTAGGCGTAGCTTTGAAGATCTTGAGGACGGAATACTCATCCCTCTGCGTCGGTTTCGAAATTTTCGTGTGGACCACAGCTGTCCTTTTATATTCGTTCGGGGTGGCCCCCAGCGCCTCCATAATGTTAAGTTGGTCCCCAAAAGCTGCTTTCGGATCTCTTAATGTTTTCTGGCCAATGGTGTATCCAAGGGAAATAAAAATCCGATGCCCAAAAACTGCCTGAAATCAGCAAATAATTGACGTAAATTATAATTCAAAAGCAAATAATTTCTACGAAATAAATTTCATTATTTAACCCATTTTTTCATAAAGAAGCAACACCTAATGGATTTGCTTTATTGTTTGATATTGTTGGGGGATTTCAATGTCAAACTTTTTTTTGCAGTTCTGGGTTCGCCCTTGTTTCTGGCCTTAGATCAGACATCTGACACAGTCATGGTTTCAGCCACTTCCTAGATTTTTTTTAGAAGCTTGATTTCCACGGATCACCGTGGCTGAAACCATGGTAGATGTATGTGTCAGATGTCTGATCTAAGTCCCGAAACAAGGGCGAACTCAGAACTGCAAAAACTGTTTGACAGTGAAATTCCCCAACAATATCAAACAATAAAGCAAATCCATTAAGTTTTGCATCTTTATGAAAAAAATTGTTTAAAATAATGAAATTTATTTCGTAAAAGTTTCTTTGCCTTTGGGAATTATAATTTACGTCAATTATTTGCTTGATTTCAGGCAGTTTGGAGCATTGGCTTCTTATTTCCCTTGGATCCACCATTGGCAGAAAAACATTGAGGAGACGAAAGCATCTTTTGGGGGACCAACTTAGCATATGGAGGCGCTGGGGGCCAACCCCGGACGAATATAAAAGGACAGCTGTGGGTTCACCACGGATTTCGAACCGACGCAACCGAAGGATGGTGTTCCGTTCCTCAAGATCTCAAAAGCTACGCTAGGTGCTTAAACAAGCGTATTATTCGTTTAGTTGAAAAGCAATGCTTTAGTGACGCTCTTATTTACTTTAAAGACCGCAACGGTATTGTCAGCCTACGAACTTTTGCTCCCACTAGGGGGCAAATTTCGTTACTGGGCAGAAAGCCAGGCAGTCTGCTGTGCGGAATTGCCCTTCCCCTCCCAAATAAACATGCTTTCCGCGGCTATCCAGTTAAAAAAACGGTCGGGTGACTGACATATTTTTTAAAGGCTTGACGCATCATTTTAATAGTATTTAGTTACCCGCTCGTGACGAATTAAACTCAGTTTCACTGAGGGGGCAAATCGGTTCCACTGGGGGGGCAAATCCCTCCACTGAGGGGGCAATTGCCCCCCACCCCAGTAAACATGTTATCCGAGGCCCTGCGCTAGGGTCTTCAACATTGGTCGACGGATCCGCTGGGATCCGAGATAGCAGGTACCATTTTGAACTGGGATCCACTGTGATCCCAGTCCCGCCATTATTCAGATATGAATTTTTGGAACCCATATTTTAAGAAATTGTCAGTACCTTTCAATTTGTTGTAAATGGAGCTAGCATGGGCGTATGCTTTTAGTTAGACTTTGAAAAAATACTATAATTATGCCATAATTTATCAGTCGGATTCTGTGTGATCCGAGATCCGTTACGATCAGATCCATTTTCCATTGCTTATTATGGGATCCAAGATCCATTGTCAAATTTAATCAAGGGATATACTAGGATCCAAGATCCACTGATGTATTTTGTCGTGGGATTCAGTGGGATCATAGATCCAACATTGCGTGTGCGGAGAGACCCTCCAGGGGATCAATAACTTCTGTCAGATCCATGCACATGTCCTGATTACAGGTTATGCCATTACCTTATATATATATATATTATATATATAATATATATATATGATATAATATATATATAATATATATATATATATATATTATAATTATATTATATAAACTATGCCAGACTTCGTGGGATAGTGATCATGATCAGTCCTCCAAATGTCACACTTTGGAGCCAAGCCAAATCCATCAAACTTTCTATCATTTCCTGTCAATGGCAGATGGCATGGCAGATAAATTCAATTTGAGTAAATGTAAGATCATGCACGCTGGACGAGTTAGCAGTAAGCACGAGTATGAAA
>VOPJ01001021.1:0-94643 GCA_014673585.1 Semibalanus balanoides
CCCTACGCCGCGCGTTCGGCGAGAGACCCCTACGCCGCGCGGGTTAAGGCGTCTTACTGCTTGTATACTTAGATGTAAATGAGAAAATGAAATAACATGAATAAGTATTGCAAACGATATTTAAAGTGTTTCTAACATGCTTTAAAATATAGTTTAGCAATACGGTTAAGGGCGTATATGAAAGCTGAAAGACCCACGTTTGCGTTGGTATGCTTAGTTTCAACATAGTAGGATACATTTTGCGCTAAATGAATGATGAAGTTTAGGTAGTTTACTCGGCTACTCCAAGTGCGCACGCTGCTTGGGCGACGTAGTCTGACTTTGAGTCATTTTTTGTCACATAGCAACAGTTGAACGCCAAAAAAAATACCACTCGATGCGCCGGTCAATTATGCACAGAAGTCTGTCTCTATCGTCTTCAAAATTGAAGTTTAATTTTGTTGTATTAAGAGGCATTTTGAAGGCGATCCCTCCCATAGTGCAGCGCCATCTGGTGTCGACCATATTCAGCTATGTGCACTGTGCAGCCATATCCTGGTATATTTTACTAAATCCGTTTGTTGACGTCACATTTTGTTATGTTTTTTAGTATTTGTAGTACATTTATTGTATACACCGAATACAACTTTGGAGTAACCAATTATCTATTGCCCTGCTCGGATATGTCCTCGGTCTCGAAGACCGAAGTCCAGAAAATGTATCGTTCATGCACAACCCGTGTATATCAGCTGAATGAATATGGGCAGCACTGAGCCTCTATCATTGTCTGGACCAAAAGGATTGAAGCCCTGGCGGGAATAAGTCAAGTCAGTTGGTATAGTTTGTATATATATATATATATATATAATGAACAATATATATCGTCAGGAACAGTGTTTACAACATGTGCTTTATATTCAGAATTACCATTAAAGGAAATAGTTGACCTTCAACATGGGTTTGAACTGAGATAGCAGTTTTGTAGCCCGTGTTGAAAAAAAACAACTGCTAGTTTTCTGGGCTGAAAGGGCTCTCCAGCCGAATATATTTTACTTTTTGTCGAACAAATGTGGACCATAAATAAAGAATGTCCAGAATGTGGGCCTTCTACACCTGGGCAGAGGCTATACAGTAATCTTACGCGACTACTTTCGAATATCTGATTGGCCGAGCCACGTTTGACGTTGCGGAGAGTACGCATAGGTATAGTTTTGACAGAATTAATCATGTACGTCCTTCTGTCCTGGATCGGCGCGATGTATGGCTATTTTTGACATTATGAAATACATTGTATTCCAAAATATAGTCAAATCGTGTTTGAAAAAATATAAGATGAGCAATCTTCTTTAAGCGTGTGCCTCATTTTCTGAGAACACATTATCTAAGGAAACAAACATTCACCCTGCACGGCACCAAATTTTGACCAACAGCATCGGTGTCTTTATAACGATGTCCATCACATATTTTGTGTGCGCCTCCCCTCCCCTTGGAGGATCGGCACTTGACCAGCTGGAGTCAAGTGCATCGGCTATGCACTTGACCATTCCATTGGTTTTCGCCTGCAGTGCAACTGAGGTGGTGCCAGTCGCAGTCAGCCTCAGAGTAGGTAAAACAGTGTTGAAAGTCATCGCGCTCTGCTCCTTAGCCCGACCAACCAGGATCGCATAACTCGAATAACTAATAAGCTACTTTACGATATTAATGGTGTTGTGTACAACTTTTCAGGCGCATCGACCAAGTGGCTGCAAAGCAGAAAGGGCCTCTGAAAACCATGGTAACGGTCGGTTCGGGCTAGTGATATGTAGGTAGCAAGAGCGGCGCCACCTTCCGAAAGCAGGGAGGGGATGATTAATTTTTGATGTAATTCTTTTCCATGCACGTCCATAGGCGTCAGTGTTTAAAAATCGCAAAACGTTGACGGGAACGCGGCCTTTTCGCCCCCCTTTGGCGCCGCCGTTGGTACGTAGGTAGGTCTAGGTATATTGTCATTTTGTTCCCCTACTCGACGAAAGGCATGGCGTGCCGATGTAGAGCTGCTGCCAAATTGGTCATCAGTATCCCTAACGTCTGTTCACACGTTATCCTGATACTGACTCCGTGCAGCACACTACTGACGAGACCGTTTGGACGACTCCGATGCTGTTGAATAAGAGAATGCCGTGTTCTCGCCATTGCTGTGTCGCTGAGTTCGAAATTGTTAGAAAGTTCCAAACTGTCGCAGCTTGTCAATGGGTTGCGTTTTTATGCAATGACTGCCATTGGATATGTTGTCCTGATTTTGGTTGTTTTGTATGCAATGTGTATATTGCTTTTGTTTTAAGTATCATCGCTGCAGTAAGTTTCAATTGATGTCGTGCAATTAAGAACATTCGTTACATCTTCTCGTCTTCATGAGTGATTGTAAAATACTTAGTCATACTATTCATAATTAACAATAAAACAGGACGGTGGGAAAATGGTAAAAGTGCAGTGTATCGCTCCAAACGACGGACGGGACGGTAAGTAGGTTTGTCTGGCTGATGTATATATAAATGTATGTATGGATGTGTGTGTGTGTGTGTGTGTGTGTGTGTGTGTGTGTGTGTGTGTGTATTTTCGTTTGTGTGTAGGTCTGTGTGCGTGTGTGTATGTGAGTATGTCTGTCTCCCTCTGTCACCGTCCTCTTTTCTCCCTTGCTTCCTCTCCATCTCTGCATCCCTCCCTCTCTTTCCACCATCCTCTCAGCACCACAAACAAACGCCACGTTCCGTTTTTGGGCACCTTCATTGCGTGGAAGACACCGATTGAACGTGGGACAGCGCGCCGCACGCGGTCTCACTACACACATCCGGACAGCGCCGCAGGCAGCCAATCACAGACGTCGGCGGGGACCGGCACGGCGCGGGGCGGGGCGACACGGGACACGGGAGGGACACGGATTTCACTGTCTGGCGGGGCTGGCGGCGCGCGCCACGGAGGCACCACGGCCGCGTGCCCGGAACTTGGCCAGCGTCGACTCGGCCATGTCACAGCGCTCCTCGGAAGACTCCAGTTCCTGAGAGAGGAGGGCGAGTGTGTCAGTGGCCCTTCAGGAGACAGTTTGGAACAGAGAAGAGAGAAGAAGAGACATAGGTGAGAGTCTCGCGAGGTGCTATTACTGGTCCATGGTCATTGTAGTGAAGAGTTGTACCTATACTTTTTGTTTTACATAGTCTAACTTGTACATGTTTAAGCCACACCCAACAAAGCTTAGCTACTGATGAGGTAGGCATTGTCAAATATAGCTAAATCTAGCCTCTTGAAGGCTTATATTTCAAAATAAACACATTTTAAATAAAATCAGGCTTTCAAATATTCAATAAGTAAGCACATGCATTCTCTTCCAAACGCAAAAGACCAAAACAAAGAACCAAGATGAAAGATAGATTCGACTGAATACAAGTTTTAACACTACCTCTCACGCCGATACCATTCCAAATCAGTCGGATGGCGTCGCCGCCCCAATGACGTCACACCGTCCCCCAGTGACGCCCCTCCCCGCCCCCGGCGGCCCCAGGGCCTCACTGCTAGGACTTGCTTTACTTGGCGAGTTGGAGGCAGCGATCTCCTCGGCCTCGTCGATCTGCGCTTTACGTCATTGATTCCTTCTGGTCAGCAGAGTCGACCAGGTCCTGCATGCGGGTGTGGTTCTTCTTGTCCTCGTCGGCCTGTGACGTCAGCATACCAATGGTGAGTGTCGGGTGGAGGGGTGGTTACAGCGGGGAGAATATGTCGGAGACGATGTGTGGCGTTATTCTGGTGGTGTTTCAATATGAGTGTCACTGTGTAGTGTTTGGACGATAAGACCTCCGATTTGAAGACGGCTGCATTAGTTTTTACATCGCCGTCTGCCTTGACAAAATGCTTAACAAATATTGACAGCTTACTCGACAGATCAGTCAGGCTGTCGGATATTTATCCGGTATTCGAGTGAAACGCATACCTCTGGAACTACTGGGCAACTATACTTTAGACGAAGAGTTAACTCGGGTCAGCACACAGCACTCAGGAAAATAGAGAAGATTGACGAACACTAAATATCGTCAAACAACAGCGTGGTATCGTCTCATGTTGACATGCACCGCCGTGCACCGATCCTGACAGGTCAGGTCAGCACACCATAGGTCCCTCTGACCCGGGTCAGGTCAGGTCACTGTAAGTCCCTCTGACCCGGGTCGGTCAGGTCACTGTAGGCTCCCCTAACCCAGGCCATGTCAGGTCACTCTAGGTCCCTCTGACTAGGGCCAGGTCAGGTCACTCTAGGTCCCCTTAACCCGGACCAGGTGAGGTCACTGTAGGTCCCCCTGCCGTGCTGCCGACCTGGAAGAGGAGCTCCTTGATGCGTCGGTCAGCCTTCCGCAGGTTCTTGGACGCCTCGCTGTGGCGACGCTGCTCGTGGTCCAGCTCAGACTCCAGCGAGCGGAGGCGCTCCTCCAGCTTGGCAATGATCTTGCGGCCGTTCTGCGGGGCATGACATGAAAGGTCACGATCGGGGATAACTAGAGGTGAAGGGTATCAAGAGGTAGGAAAGCGTGTGACTTGTAATTAATTGTCAGGGTGCAGGCGAAATCGCCCTAATCGACATCAGAGAGGAAATGCTGCAGTAAAGCAGATGTCATCACCAGTGGTGATATGCTATGCTTACTATGCGCAGGAAGATACATATCTGGTAATAACCCTGTGACCAATGTTAAGCTAAGCTTAAGCGACCTTCGGTTATGGCACAACTATAGACCATGGTCTGACTTATGACGCATAATTTCTGAGAGAAGATGGTGCCGTGACGCTGCTAGCGCCACCTGTAATGACCCTGCTAGTGCCGCTCTGATTATCCATAACCTATATCGCTGCCGCAGCTGCGATTGATCTCGTACTGACCTTGATGGCGTTAGTCTCGGCCTCGTCCAGGCGGATCTGGAGGTCCTTGACCTGCAGCTCCATGGACTTGCGCGCCTGTTCCTGCTGCTGGGCGTTATCCTGCTCCGCTCGGAGCTCGTCAGCCAGCCTGCGAAGCAAGGGTCCGCGTCAGCGAAGCAAGGGGCCGCGTCAGCGAAACAGTGGTGCCGGGTCAGCGAAACAGTGGTGCCAGGCCAGCGAAGCAAGGGACCGCGTCAGCGAAACAGTGGTGCCGGGTCAGCGAGGTGAGGGGCCGCGTCAACGAAACAGTAGGGTGATCGTTCCTCCCCATCCCCATGGCCTCCCTGTCGTTCCACTCGGTAGGCCTTGCCTCCCTTCTCCTCCGCGTTCCTTGTTCCCTTCACATTAATCTCTCTTTCCTGCGGGATCCCTTGCATTATCCTGCCCTCTTGGCTCCTTTTCAGCTCCCCTTATTCCCATACTTTAACCCGTTCCTGCTCTCTCTATCCCACTTCACCTGCCCCTCATCTCCCGCCCCTCATCTCCTCATCTCCCGTCCCCATCTCCTCGTCTCCCACCTGGCGGCGTCGATCATCGCCTTCTTGGCCTTCTCCTCGGAAGTGCGGGCCTCGTTGAGCATCTCGTCGAGGTCCACGTGCAGCGAGGCCACCTCTTCCTCCAGCTTGCGCCGGATGGTGGACACGCTGTTGTAGTTGTTGGACACCTCAGCCACCTGCTGCTGAACGTCGCCCAGCTCGGCCTCCGCCTGAAGCAAGAAAACTGGTGTCAGTGGTTGACGAGGCAGGTGAACTGGTGTCCACACTTGGGTTTTCTGATGTCAGCAACGGGTGGAAACTGGACAGGCGTGGTAGACAAGGCCACTCGGGAAATGCCTCTTGAGGAACTCCAGAAGCTTGGGCATTGTGAAACGGTGACATAATGAAATGGATAGCAGTGCATCCAGGTGGACCCGGCACCTTAACAATGGCTAAGGTGTTGGTCAGCACAGCCTTACTTGAGCTCTCATCTAACCTGCTCGCAGTGTTGACCCTAGTGTAGTCGGTCCCCCCAACATCTAGCGACGCTAGTTTTGCCTTTCTCGACCCGACCGGTGCCACTCATCTTCCCTAACCCGCCGATGGGAGGCTGAACCGAACTTCAGCCACCCTCGTCATGCCCTTTCCTGACCCCGACTGACCTGCCGGCGGCCACGGTCGGCCTGTTCCAGCAGCGTCCGGCTCTCCTCCAGCTCGCCGTGCAGCGCGTTGGCGCGGCGCTCTGACAGGCCGAGCGCCTCGCGCACCTCGGCGCGCGCACGCTCCTCCTCCTCGACCTGCGCGGCCAGCTCGCGCAGCTCCATCTGCACGCGCTTGATGGTCTTCTGGCTCTCGAAGGTCTCGATGTTGGCGCGCTCCACGGCAACCTCGAGCTCGTTGATGTCGGATTCGAGCTTCTTCTTCATGCGCATCGCCTCGGCGCGTCCCTTAGCCTCGGCCTCGAGAGACGCCTGCATGGACTCCATCTGGCGGGCGTGGTTTTTGCTGCGGGATGAGAGACGGCGTGGTAAAGTCGCCATCCGTGCAAACATCATCCAACATATTGCATGCACGGGATTGCTTTCATCATTCCATGACAGAACAACAGGATTTATCGGTTTTCACTAGTCTGCTGACTCTATTTTCGTTTACCCTCTGACTCCTCCCCCACTTTTGCATCTCCCCATGCTGTCCATCTACTAACTCTAACTACTACATCTCCTAACATCTATCTACTTCTACCAACCGCTGCCTACTAACCGTGTGTTCTCGAACTCCTCCTCCTTCTCCTGGATCCTGCGCTCGATCTCCTGTCGCGCCTGGCTGAGCTCGAGCTGTCCTCGGAGCACCTTGTTCTCCTCCTGTTCCAGAGCGCTCTCGGCCTCCTCCAAGGCGGCCTGGAGCTCCTCCTTCTCCTGCTCCACCCGCTTCCGCAGCTTCTCCACCTCGGCCAGGCTGCGGCCGCCCTCTGAGATCTGGTCCATCAGGTCCTGCCGAGAGGGAAGGGGGTGTGAGGTTAGGTTCCGACCACTCCCGGATATAAGTTCGATCAGGTCCTTCTAAAATGGGAAAATGAGAGACGAAGGGGAAGTGTCACGAACGAGTCTTTCCAGTGAATAATTGATGCTTCGATCCTAATGTGAAATCCCGACATTTCCCTCAGAAAAAGTTCCTCGTTTGCTCTCCACCATTTTCTAAGCCATTTGGGGAAACCTCAGATTTGCTCACGGTTGTTTCCCCTTCTTCCTCGACTTCCCCGATATCTCATCAATAAAATTGCAGGCTGAGAAACCGGAGTTCAACTACCCTCAAAAACCTTGTCAGTAAGGTCCTGGACAGTAACACTGAGGTCGGAGGAGGCGCACGGCCAGCAGGACTAGTAAGATCAGGAAAGCGGACCGGCACTCTTCATCGATAATATTCACCGGCGGACAGGGCCTCCATGTCACGGAATAAACTCAACAAAGTACGAACTATCAACGGCAACACTAGAAATAATCCCTCTGATCAGCGTGTGTCTTCGCGCGTGACCTCGCGTGAGACCTCGCCACTGACCTTGACCTCCTCGGCTAAGCTCTTGTTCTCGCGGCGCACGGCGTCCAGCTGCTCAATGCTCTCCTCGTAGGAGGAGCGCACGCGGTACAGCTCGGTGCTGTAGTTGCGACAGTCGCGCTGCGACGCGTCCAGCTCGGCCGCCACGTCGTCCACCTGGCGGCGAAAAACACAAGGTGAGCTTCGGTGGACACGTAGAGATGGCAGTAGCGTCGGTGAAGTGTTTAAGCACCAGAAACGCTAGCAGTGCTAATAGGTGCAATGTGATATCCATTTCAATTTGTATTACCCTTTTGCTCAGAACAAGTGATCAGCAAAGCATTTCCTTCACTGAATTCAAATAATTATCCAACAATTCTTCTCATCCTGAACAATGCCCTGTAGGAATGATAGCGATATTATATCTATCCCATCTAACTTCTATCCTTTGTATTCCTCTTACCTATCATCCTATTCCACCTAGTCAACGTATCTCTTTACACCGGCTGGGTTGAATCTAGCCACACCATCCTGCAGTTGACGTCTCCTACCTTCATCTTCCACTCGGCGATGATCTTGTCGAAGCTCTTGGCCTTCTTCTCCATCTGGGCAGCCAACTGCTGTGCGCGCTCCACCTCCACGTGCATCTCGTCGATCTCGCCCGACAGCCTCAACTTGATCTTCTCCAGGCTGATGTTCTTCTGGTTGAGCACCTCCAGCTGCTCGGTGGCCTCCTGCAGCGGATCACTCCCTCCTCAGCTCCTCAGCCTGCGCAACAATGGTGGCCAGTGAGTGTTACAAAATGGGACCGGAGAGTGTCCAATAAAGGCAGTATACGGGCAGCTTGATCCAACATGGCGTTGAGTGATTCGGTGGCATGTTGGCGAGGTATTGTAGCACTAGCGATGTCTAGTTCTTAGTCTTCTATATCAGGGATTTCGTGAGAAAACCAGCCTACATTCCATCTATGCAGCCGCCACCTGTCGCAAGCCCAATGTGACTCGTCTCCGGGCAGATTAACATTGCGTCAGAAGAGCACTGCAACGTAACGGTCTCCAGGCGATATTATATGTTGCATAATGCTCTGATGTGTCAGTCCCGAATACATTACATGTTTAGCAGATATTGCAATAACCACAAGTAGTCTGATTAATCACCAGCTTAGCATTCATAACGCAAATAATGTACCTAAGTGTTTGTAAACTTATTACACAACGCCCGCAATTCAGCAACATAAAGGGGTAAACGATCGACTCTCACCTTGCGACGCCCTCCTGTTCGTACTTGGCACGCCACAACTGCGCCTCGGCCTGGGCCTTGGCCACCTGGCGGGCCAGGTCCGACTTGAGCTCCGACTCCTCGTCCACCTGTCGACCAATCAGAGCGCCAGGTCAGAAATGTGGACCAATCACGATGTCAGCTCAGAAATGTGGACCAATCACGATGTCTGCACGGCAAGATTGTCCAAGCGCGATGACAACTAAACAAACTGAGGCCGAATTATAGAAATGTAATCGAAGTGGAGCGACTGCAGTGTAGCGTAGGGACAGGACTCAGGAGCATGTGTCTGATCAATTTCCTCAAGTTAATTTAGCGTGAGGTGGATCCTCCAGAAACACACCTCATGGCTTATTTCCCATGTTTCCGCACACATTTGTATCCATAAAATATCCAGTCATCTGTTTTGACTCCGTCTCTAAAGACCAGTGAGCCTGGCCAACTAAGGACCGTGTGTCCCCAGCGGGCTCCCTGCCCCTCTCTCTTCCCACCCCTGTCTGCCGCACCGGACCGAGCGGCCTGCAGGCGCACCTGTTCACGCATGGAGTCGATGTCGTGCTCGAGGTTGCGGTATTTGCCGAGGATCGTGGTGCGCTCGCGGCTCTCCTCGTCACAGATGCGGTTCACGTCGTCAAGCTGCGACTGCAGCGTCACCTTCAGCTTCTGCAGCTGGGAGACCTGCGACTCGGCCTCCTCCACCTGCCGAGGTCAGGTCAGACGAGGTCAGACGAGGTCAGACGAGGTCAGATGAGGTCAGATGAGGTCAGACGAGGTCAGACGAGGTCAGACGAGGCCAGAAGAGGTCAGACGGGGTCAGACGAGGTCAGAAGAGGTCAGAAGAGGTCAGATGAGGAAAGAAGAGGTCAGACGAAGTCAGATGAGGGCAGACGAGATCAGGAGAGACTAGACGAGGTCAGACGAGGTCAGGTTAGGTGAGAGCAGACGAGATTAGGTCAGTCTAGATCAAAGAAAGACAGGTCAGATTAGGTAGGGTCAGGATAGGCCAGGCTAGGTCAGGTCAGATCAAGCCAGTGAAAGAGAGGTCAGGTAAGTTTTGGTCCGATAACGTCAGCTGAACACGGATTAGGTCATCAGGTCAAAGCATTGACCCAATTTCTCACAACACTGGGAACAAGAGCAAAAAACAACAATTAAAATTACGAACTATATGGTCAGCTTCTTAACATACCAGAGCATCTCTTGGCATCTTCAACATCACAAAGTGAACTGGGAACATCTCCAGGTGTTCGTAACCATCTTGAACATCCAAACATATTCCCAGTCATCAATACGTAAGTGACCCTGGGTGTCCGAGTCAGTCCCCAGCCACTCCAGTGCTCCCAACCCCAAATCCGAACCTGGTGCAGGAGGTCGGCATTCTCGATCGACAGCTTCTTCTTGGCGGCGTCGAAGTCGCCCAGGGTGCGGTTGGCCTCGTCCAGCTTGCCGTTGAGGTTGCTGAGCTGATCCTGCAGGCCCCTGGTCTGCTTTTCCTCGACCGACTGCAGGTCAGGTCAGGTCAGCGTCAGGTCAGGTCAGCGTCAGGTCAGCATCAGGTCGGCGTCAGGTCAGGTTGGGTCAGGTCAGGTCAGGTTGGGTCAGGTCAGGTCGGCGTGAAGAGATGTCAGAGTGACGGGGAGATGTGATTTGTGTTGTTACAATCAGGGACGTCTTCACCGCTGTGAGTGCTTTTGTTCACGACATAATGTAAAAGTTAAGCAAGTTATTGCAATGACAGACGAGGGCGCAGAGAAGAACTTTGCGGTGTAAAACGTGATGAATGCTGTGCAAGTTCTTGGTGCAGTGTGACACAGCTAAAAGGTCATGGAAGTTAAGGGTGACCATCTTAGGCGTTCAGCTGTCTGATTTATAAAGCTAACGAATTCGATATAATTGGCAAAAGATACTTCCAAAACATTTTTGATCAACTTTGACCACCTGTGAAAGACTACATTCTTGATTCATCAGGCCCTCTTGTACATAAGCGACTTGATCTGTGCTTGTAATATACCGAAGCGGATAGCTCATCACTCAAGTTGTATTGAAACTCATCAAGTTCAGGAATCAAACTGAAACCTTGTCGTGCAGATGTGTAACAGGCCGAGTTTTCAGTCTTCAGGGCAGTCAAAGTTTATTATTAGAGGCAAGTCACTGTTGAATTCAGAAGTGCACTCATGCAATTTATATTGGATTGGCATGGAGGCATGAAATGCAGAATGCTTTAGCAACCATATATTCATCGAATAAAGGGATAGCAGAGACATTTACTTTACTCTATTTATATAAGAGTAGATTATTTAGTGAAAAGATGAAAAACACATCACGGTGCGATTAACTGAATGACGGTAAACAGTATGGTTACAGCTATTGGTCTCATTTTTTTCTGCAGATGCACAGAAACCAACCACGGAGTTGTAAAGCTGACAGAGCACGAGGCATAACAACCGTCAAGGAAACTTTAAGTGCTGCTAGTATATATACGTTTCCTTAGCCGACTGAGTACACAATCTTCGAGCAGGGACCATAAAGCTTGCTTCCAACCTTTCATTCTGTCACTTGACGAGAGTCATTTTCAATATAAAACAACACAGAGAAAATAGAAACATGATCAGAGCATTCACTCAGAGAGGTCATTAAGCACAGCGATGAAGTCATTAAGCGCAGAGAGGAGGTCATTAAGGCAGAGAGGAGACAGTGCAGCATGCTGGTGGTAGCGTCGGTAGGCTGGACGTGTTACCGTCATCTGCTTCACCCTGTCCAGTGCGCAGCGGAAACTCTCCGCTTCTCCGTGAAGCTCGTGAGTATGTCTCTCAACGCTAAAAATCGCAACAGAAAACACTTAAACACATGTTTAAAAAAATAAAACAACCAAAAAATCAACGTCGCCCAAAAAGGTAAATATAAAACAACGGGATGCGCTGAAAAAGAGCTGGAAAAAGCATTAGCGCCGGTAGCTGTTGTGCGGCGTTGGCCCATCTCTATTCTACCTTCTCGGCATTGGTCTGGTCGAGTGCGAGCCGCAGTTCGTGCGCCTCCTGGCCGAGAGAATCGCCCTCCCGCTCCGACCTGGGGATGGGCCACACACGCACGTGCAGGGATCGGCCGGACTCGGACCCGGACCTGACCCGGACTCGGACTCGGACCAGGACCAGAATCCGGGAACGGGTAGGTCCCGAGTCGAGGACACAGTACAGGGTTCAACACGGGGTACAACACGGGTAGGGGGCGACACGGGACGACGACACGGGTTGACAGACTGCTGCTACTTGTCACACCACAGGGTCAGGGGGACGGCACGGTCAGGGGGACGACCGGATACCTTCTCATTGTTGATGTGCTCAATGGCCATGCGCACGTCGTGAGCCTCGGTGGAGTAGCCCTGGCGTTCCTTCTCAATCCTGCGCGGCGTCAGACGGTGACACGCTCAAACACTACAACACTACAACACTACACAACACTACACAACACTACACAACACTACACAACACTACAACACTGCACGAACACTACAGCGGGACGCGATATGACGCCCTCAAGATCGCAGAACACCACGCCCACTAAGCCACTGAGGTAGGGTTCTAAGTACTGCACTGTGTGAGGGACGGAGCCAGATCGTAAGCTATTGATGCAATGTTCTAATGTACGACGGTCTTAGGCATCCTAAATGGTCTAATAGAGATACTACAGCTAGAGATACTGCAGTTAGATAACACCTATTTAAAATGCGCGACTGGGAGCACCTATAATGGAATATACATCCACTATTTTGTCTACATTGGAAGTGTTTGACTTGAGACAGACGGCCAACGAACTTGAGACAGACGGCGGACAAAAGTAATGGGTGCAATGCCGCCACAGCCGTAGCACGTTTACGATCAACTGACGCTGAATCTATGCAAGATGATCTAAGGTAGGGGTGTCGCCACCGGGGCGGGGAGGGGGGGGGCTAGGAAGGGTTTTCCTCTAAGGATCCCTCCCCCAGATAAGCCGGATTTAAACATTAAACCTTTCAGAGTGATGGAGAGGACACCTGGCTGTCACCAACGTACAATTTTGTGGCGACGCCCCTGGTCTTAATTATCAATACCTACATGAACGAATGCTTCTAAGTCCCCTCTACCGTTCTCAATTAACTACGTTGCACTACGGACTACAACTCAACATCCCAGAAGATTCCAGCAGCGCGATCCTGCGCCGAAATCCCCATTACCCCGCCGGACAATCTACTAGAAATTCATGGCGTCACTGAGCCAGTGACGTCCCGGTTCGCGCACTCACTTGGCCTTGGCCTTGGTGAGCTGGTCGATCTGTTCGGCCATCTCAGTGATGGCATCGTTGTGCTTGCGCCGCAGACCAGACAGGGTGGAGTCCTGCTGGATGTTCTGTGGGCCGGAGAGAAGACAAAAGCGTCAAATGACGTCATTGGGAAACAATCGAACCCCAGTGCGGCTTGGCGCCGCTGAAAGCAACAGGAAACTGCTCAATGATTATTGAGCTTTTTAATATATAAGCATGTATTGTTTGGTGACGTAAACTTATCAAGTTAATACCGCAGCTAAACATAATTATTTTAGTAGATATAGATAAACATGTTGAATGTAGCTGCAAATGTAGTGCAAATAATCAAAGAAACAAGAAGCCGTTCATAGGCGAAGAAAACAACTTATAAACCTAACGGAAAACCGTTGCTATTTGATAGTTCCATTTTCCACACATAGCTGGCAGTACCTGCTCCTCGATGTCGCGGCGAAGCTTGGCGATCTCGGTCTCGCGCTTCTTGTTGAGCTCGATCTGCGCGGCGGTGGCGCCACCTGCCTCATCCAGACGCTCACTCAGCTCCTCCAGCTCACGGGCCTGTGGTGACGTCATCAGTGGTCACCGTGACGTCCCCAGGTGCCATCGTGATATGTCGCGTCATTGGCTACCAAAGCAAGCTAACGTCTTTTACTGGTACGTGCGAATGGACTTAATATCTTGAAACGATTAGCACATTGAACCGCCTTTTGGGTATGCGCCATAAGCCGTACCCAGGCTCGTGAAACGATGCCAATGACATTAACTATGAGCGTGACGTCATTTATGTTACCTTTGTATTAATTTAAGTGACTCAGAGACCCCAAGTTTTAGCCCTGAAAGCGCCTCTGTTCCATAAACAGCCCTCCTCCAGACCCCCTCTCCCCAAGAAACATCCCCTATAAGCCCCATCTTCGTTATATCCCCTGTCCCGTAATCACCCCCTGCCAGCCACACCGAGCCCCCTCCACTGACCAGGTCGGAGCGCTGCTTCTCGGCCTTGGCGCGCGCCTGTCGCTCGGCCTCCAGCTCCTCCTCGAGCTCCTCGATCCTGCCCTGGAGCTCCTTGATCACCCGCTGCAGGCGGGTCACCAGAGACTGCTCCTCCTCCAGCTTGGCTGTGTGCCGGGGGGAGAGAAAGGTCAGAACAGACGGCAGGGGACGGCGTCATGGTCAGGAGAGGGCGGCGGCGTCAGATGGAGTGATAGGTGACATCAGGTGTGATACATCACTTCTGTAGATTAAGAAGCATCAGATGAGCGGGTCAGGTTCAATAAGACATCGAGTCAACAACGAGTAGGGGATCGAGTCGAGAAAAGGGGAGATATAGCAAACTATCATCCGTTTGAAAGAGAAACTAAGCGAGCTTCACTTGCCAAACGCGGTGGAATACATCACTTTCATCTAGATCTTTGATAATCGCTACGTTAATCGCTACGTTCGTTAATCGCTTGGCTACGTCAATCGCTGCATTAGACCAATGCTGCCTCCCGTATTCCATTGCTCGATCAGCCCTGCTCTGTTCCTCTCCCTGCTGATCCACCGCTGCCGGTACTCACAGGAGAGCTGTCCGATCTCACGGTCCTTGCGCTGGATCGTCTGCTCCAGCTCGCGCTTGTTCTTCTCGAGGTCGGCCACCGCCTCCTGAGTCAACTTCAGGTCACCCTCCACCTTCCGCTTGGCCTTGTCCATCTCGGCGCGGGTCTTCTTCTCGCGCTCCAGCGAGTCTTCCAGCTCGTCGAGGGTCTGCTCAAGCTTGGACTTCACCTTCAGGAGGTGGCCCACCTTGTCCTCCTGAGTGCCGAAGTCCTCGGCCGTCTTCTGCTGGTTCTCCTGTGGAGGACGAGGAGGGGGTGGGGTCAGTCGCTGGTCAGAGGCTGGCTTCTGGGAGTCGATACGGATTACTGGCGGATGTATATGTGGCATGTGAAATGATTCAAAGTCATGCATTTATTTTGGCGGATATACAAATGGATACTGATGCGTTATGTATGGTGCTCAAGGAAGGTTTTATCACAAGTCTTTACTGCGGACATAATAACGAATAGTCGTATTTGAATGTTAGCTTTATGTGCTTTCAAAAATCAAAACAATATGGAAAAGCGTTACTTTTTCAGTCAATTTATGATATTCTTTGTCTGCTGTATGTACAAGGAGCATAACGGTGGATTATTATGGTACAGTCAGAATCGTCATGGTGAAATCTCGCCCTCACAGGAACAGGGCGACTTTTCAACCTGTCGCCCTGTTCCTGCTTCACACCCTGCCGCTCCCCTCGCACCCACCTGGAGGCGCTTCTTCTCGCGGTTGAGCTTGTTGATGACGTCATCCTGCTGGGCGATCTGGTCGTTGAGGTTGCGGATTGTGTGGTCCTTGTTGGTCTTCTCCGCATCCATCTTCTTCTGGGTGGCCTCCATGTCCTCGAGGTCCTTCTTGAAGCTGCCCAGCTCCTGATCGAACTTGCGCTTTTCCTGGGTCAGCTTCTGGCGCTCCTGCTCCTCGGCCGCGAGGCGCTCCTGGGCGTCCTGGAGACGAAGGGAGGAGTTCACGGTCAGGAGACGCGCACACGTCACACGTCCGGAGACAGTAGGTCAAAGGTCAACGACAACACTGTACACATCGGATAGTATGAGCCATTGTACTCATTGCATCATACGGGCAGCATCGTCATCATGTCAGCATAGATCAGATACATCAACATACATCAGCATACATCAGCATTCAATGTCAGCATTCAATAATTGTCGGAGGTATTGTATGCTGACATCAATGTATGGTTCGGTTTACGATTTAAATGGTGTGATGCTATAAATATATCAGAACGCTTGTGGGAATTAGGTTATTAAATTTAATATCGAACTTTTTGTCTGTCTATCCAGCAAGTGGTCTGGAAGAGGCGTACTGATGGGAGGTGAGTTTCCTTTAGCGTTTGATGGGGCCGCTTCTCCCCCACCTTTATATATTTCATCCCATCAGCATTTACCAGATTCGAAGGCACTTTAATGTTAACAAATACATTTCTGGCTATAAAACAACAAATGCCACATTTTAACCCACCAGCTTTTGACAAAATATCTAGCTCATGTGGCTATCTCCGCTACCCGTCATAGCTCGCCTCTGGTGACGCACCTGGCTTCAGAATCTCAGACCGCTGAGTCACGTGACCATCCCCTCCCACACTCACCCTTCCCATCCCCCTCATCCCCTTCCCTCACTTGCCGACACAGTTATCTGCCCGACTGTTTATTTTCCGCGGTTTTTGTATCTCTGAGTGTCTATCACAACATCGTCCCGTCAGCCAGGCATTTCGTGGCGGCTCGGTGTCGCCTCCGCAGCCGTCAGTCCCAGACGGAGGGCCCCGAGGGCCCCGCTGGCAGGTCCCAGGCGGCGGGCCCCGGGGGTCCGGCTGGCAGGTCTCAGCCGTCAGTACCAGACGGCGGGCCCCGGGGGTCCCACTGTCAGGTCCCAGACGGTGGGTCCCAGACGGCGGGGCCCGGGGGCCCCGCTGGCAGGTCTCAGCCGTCAGTACCAGACGGCGGGCCCCGGGGGCTCCGCTGTCAGGTCCCAGACGGCGGGTCCCAGGCGGCGGGCCCCGGGGGTCCCGCTGGAAGGTCCCAGACGGCGGGCCTAGGGGTGGGTTGCCTAGCAGCTGAAACTGGAGCGCCGCCCCGGGCCGCCAACACACCGAAAATACCTGCCTGCGTGATTCAGGCGTGCCCCGGAGGCCCTATTTTTACACGTACTGAGCGCGAGCCGACATGGCGGCTGGTCGACACAAGCACCAGCGGTGTTCTCTGGCAGCTCTGAGCTGCTGCGGCAGAAACGCTCCCGCGGTGTCTGCTTATGTGAAGCAGGAATTCCAGAGGCGATCTGTTCCCAGCGGAAGCGTCGGCACTGCTTGATTAAACGCATATAAAGACTTCTTTAGCTTGGTTGTCACAATTTAAAAGTTCGTTTTAATCCAGACCCTATGACGTAACCAGCTATCTCTTATGAGCGAACCGTGGCAGCATTTCTCCCTCGCCTGCGCCCGAGCCGCCTGTTTGTAGAGAGGCGCCCTAGGTAGTCTGGCCTGCACGCGCCAGACGGCCGTCCCGACTTGTTTATCGGTCGCAACTCTGTTTCCAATAGCAGCGGGAGACCCAGGATAAACTGAGACGTACGATCAACTTGGCAGAGGCGGGCCCTGCCGGCCGGCCGGCCGGCGCAGAGTGTCTCTCTTGGCCCGGCCAGCGGAGCGGGTTGTTGATTCTGACGGGGATAGCGGAGCGGGGTGTTGATTCTGACGGGGATGTGCATTATGCCGATTGGCGGGAGTGTTGACTCACACCGGGTGATGTTCGTGACGTCAGTGAGCGAGGATGAGGAAAAGCTGCCGGCCTCGGGGACGAGAGGCTGGATAGAATGACGCTAAGCCGATAGGGTGGCATTAACAAGAGTTAGCTTGTCACTGGATAGCGTTCAAAAAGTACAATTTGTGGCCCCTAACTCGGTAATTGGTAATCGGTACTCGGTACTCGGCAACCGGTATTCGGTACTCAGTACTCGTTTCTTGATATTTGTTACTTGTTATTCGATACCCGTTACTAGTTACTCGGTAATCGTTACTCAGTATGTGGTACCCGTTACTTCATACCCTGTACTCTGTGCTCACTATTCAGTCCCCATTACTCAGTACCCAGCACTAGGTACTCATTAGATACTCGGTCCTCTGTACCCAGTACTCACGTTTAGCTGCGCCTCGAGGTCCTCCTTCTGCGCCTTCAGCTTGTGCTGTTTGGCGATCTCATCTCCCATCGAGCCGCGCTCGGACTCGAGTCGCGACACCAGCTCGTTCTTCTCCTGCAGCAGCTTGATGTTCAGCTCCTCGTTCTCCTTGCGCAGCTTCAGCTCCACCTCCAGCTTGGCAGTGGCCTCTTCAGCCTCCTCTTTCAGTTTCTGCCGGCGGGGAGATGGTGTGTGAGTCAGGGGGACGTCCAGCGGGCGACATACACCGCATGTACCAGCTACAGCGCCCTACACACCACAAGTCACAACCTGGCCAGGGAGAACACAGCCCTGGGGCAGTGCGAGACTTGTTCGTTATTGTGATCAGCATCAGTATCAAGGCATTGTCGGTACATTTATTTGCTAGAAACGGATTACGAGTACAGCTTGATGTAGATATGAATTATCCAGAGCTTTAAAAAAGAGTACCCATAGAAACTTGCTTCATATTATGTTAGCCTGCGCGAACAGCGTAAATATCTGCATTTGTATTAAATATATATGAATTCGATTAAGTAATAGAAGTTTGTCTGACTCGAAGTTTCATAGAGTGAAACTGCTATTCCGACACGAGAACAGAGGACAAGAGAGCAACACACTTGAGCACGAAACAAATGAACAGCAGATAGTGTACAGATATGAATTGTTGAACAAAAAAGACACGTCTTCAGGTCATTTCCATTCCATTTTGTATCACTGAGTAGACTAAAGACAGTCTAACAAGCGACAGCCGCGAGCATTCATGACAAATGACAACTCATAGACGGCCGACGGCTGTACACCCATAACAGGCTCATATCAATTCGCTTCACGTATTCTAAATATATGTTTCGTTTAACTTGTTTTAGTCGTTCACCCTCGTTGCACCTTACACGCATTTTGTGTCTGCCACTTACCGGTTATTACCAGCTACATTCCAATTCCCGTGGTAGGTAAATGCCATCAGACTTGAGTGCAATGTAAGCTTTACATCAAAAGAAGTAAATAAATTTGTGTAACATTAAATTTCGGTTGTAACAATACAACTATGAAAACTAAAAACACATTTGTTAACGTGCGATCTATTACATTTTATCGGAAAATTAATACCTACTTCGCTATCACCATCGTTCCTAAACTGCAATAAGATGCATTATGTACCAGCACATATAATAAATACATATTTTGCGTAAAATTAAAAGAACAAAAGAGTGTCATTGAATTAAATATGATAACACTCAGATTAAACAACAATGCCCGATATCATACTTCAGAAACCTCCAACCACTTACCATGCCCAAATAAAAATGTACGGGTTCGAATCCCCTCGCAGTTACCTTTTTCCTGCCATCGAGCTGGCCGAACCACTCGTCGTACTTGGCGACGGCCTCGCGGACGCCCTCCTCGAACTCTCTCAGGTCGGCCACCATGGCTGCGATGTGTGTGAGGACTGGGGTTGGGTCTCAGGGCTCGAGCGCTGCGTTCACGAGGCTCGCCGCCGACGGTCAGAAGCGACTGTGCCGTGTGCCGCCGCCGACCGGGCGTGCCCTGAGGCGCCGTTAGTTCGCCAAGTCACCACCAGGGCGGCTGAGTCACTCACGCCGGCTCCGCCCCCACCCCATTTTTGGAGGGAGTGGCCTACCCCCATGCGGGAGGGACCATGAGTGATTGATAGATCTGGTAATTCTGCGGTTGTGGATGGGTGTGATTCTGCCGTTTCTTTAGAACAAGTTACATAATTTTGCGGTATTTCTATTCAGGGTGTCTAAGAGAAGAAAAAAAAGTTTCTCGCGTAGTTTTCTATATTTATGATTTCATCTCACTCTATAAGCTAACGAATATTGAACCATCACGACTGACGTACTGCAACACGGCTTATCTGCGCTGCATTTGATCAATATGGCTGACCTATGTACCGATCTGTCTGAGCCCGATTCGCTGTCGTACCGCGTGAACGTGTCCGCCAGAGAAACCCTGGGTTCTGCAGCAGGACTGTTACACAGCCTCGAGTCCGTGCCGAGCACGCCCGGCGATCGATCAGATCTCGATCAGCGGCCAGATAGAGTGCGGGGCCGGACGAGGTACAAGACGCTGGAGTAGTGACGGTGTTTCGTGCGCGGACGAGGGAGTGACGGACAGCAGATCGCTAACTATATGAGAAACGACTGTCTTGTGCTCATAACGCTTTATATCTATATTTTTTTTTCGTGGATTTACTGTAATAGTGTAATTTCTGTGACACAATGTAAACGGACTGAACTGAGCCGTGAAAAGCCGTGTTTTGCGAATAGCATACCAATAAATGATGACATGGTGTTGCATTAAGACACGCATCACTTGCTTCAGTGACATGCCTTCTTCCCACCACTATCCTAACACCTGCTGACCTCCCCGTGGTGAGCCCTTGGCACGTTCGAGCACCACGCTCGTGGTTTTCCAGACGGTTCCCCGTGCACTGCTCCGTGCCCGCACCTTCGGCCTGGTTTCCCGAAATAGCCGGAGGCGGCGGAGGTGGAGGCGGCGGCTGAATCAGTAGGACTACAGTCAGAGGTGATCTGAGGGACGTGACTGGACGCGAGCAGGCGCTAGCTCATGTATGACGCGCTGTAAGAAGTGAGATGCGTCTGACGGCTCTGGTTTAATGTGGGGGGTCAGACGAGAGAGATGATCTTCTCCGTCGAGCTGTATGAGGGCGACTTAAAAATGTTTTGGAAAAGTGTCGTGGGCGAGTTGTGTGGTGAATAGAGTTTGTTGTAAAACTAGGCTCAAAAGGAAAACAAATCAGCAAGATATTATTGCATATAAAACATGTAATGTTCCGAAAGTGTAACATGGATCTAATACACTGGCTAGGCAGTCGTTTATAGCCAACGATTGAAACCCATATAATTATGTGAAAGTACCTCACGTATTTTTCGCCGGATACTTATTTTTCTCATGGAACATTTGAAGCAGCATAACCCTGTTAAACCGCACGGCAAGTTTTTCTCTTCAGCTGTATGCGGTGGCCCATGAACGGTCCAGACACCGTTCGCCCCGCGGGCCGGGCCGTGGGCGTTAGTCAAAACAGGACGCGGCGCGCGGCATGTGAAAACACGTGCTGAGTAAGCAGGAGGCACCTCGTGCTCTGCTGACTGAAATGAGCCAGCTGCTGCCTGGTGTGATTCACAGCCGCAGCCACGTCACAAAGACAGGCCGCCGGTGTAACGTTACACACCACCCGTAAGGAGCGGCCCATAAATATGGCGATCGATCACCCATAGGTGATCAATCGCCAGGTGATGGTCGAGTTTGGCAGGATGGTTATTTCCCGTGCTGGCTTTGCCTTGCATTTTATTGGGCATGAATCAGTGTTTGGATTCAACTGGCTGGTGTGTATTACCTTCCTATTTTTTTAGGAAACAATAAACATGTCGGTCTATGTCTATGCATTCCGGAACAGCTCGATATACAAGTGTGAGCGTGCCTGTGCATGTATGTATGAATGTATATGCGTGTGTGTATGTGTGTGTGTGTGCGGGTGTGTGTGTGTGTGTGTGTGTATGTGCTTGTGTGTGTGTATGTGTGTGTGTGTAAGTGAGTGCTTCTGCATCGAAGGCAGATATTCCTTGCAGCATCCTTTGTTCAAGACAATTTGTCCATTCCATAAAAGTGTGGACCTTTCCGCTGCTGCCGCGGGCCACCTCAATGTGTCACACAGCTCCCAACTGTACAACCTAAACACCACTTGGCTCCAGAATATCTCTATCTGCCCATCCACCATCACCCTTCGCTCCGTTTACAAACACCATCGCCAGCCAACAACGGCGGTTCTCTGGCGTCTCTTCCGGGTCAATCGCGGCAGACGAAGAGCTGAGGGAGTCGTCTACCGACGCGGGGGGCTCATTTGGAGCAGAGCCAGGCCGTAACTACCTACCGCAGTGCAATTACTGTGCAGCAAAACAGCGGTCCGTGTCAGCTGAGGGCTGCTGGAACAATGTCTCGACGCCGACAGATGCACGGCTATGTGTGGGAGAAGGAGAGAGGGAGAGAGGAAATAGAGTGAAGAGAGGTAGGAGAGGGAGGTGAGAGGTAAAATAGGGAAGAGAGAGAGAGAGAGAGAGAGAAGAGAGAGAGAGAGAGAGATGAGAAGAGAGAGAAGAGAGAGAGCAGAGAGAGAAGAGAGAGAGAGAAGAGAAGAGAGTAGAGAGAGAGAGGGAGCACAAGAGGAAGATAGGAGAGAGAAGAGAGGAAGATAGGACGATATACAAGAGAAAGAGAAGAAGAGAGAAAGATAAGAAAAGAGGAATAGAGGAAGAGTGGAAGAGAGGAAGAGTGGAAGAGCGGAAGAGCGGAATAGCGGAAGAGCGGAAGAGCGGAAGAGTGGAAGAGCGGAAGAGCGGAACAGCGGAACAGCGGAATATCGGGAGAGTGGAAGAGAGGAAGACAGGAAGAGAAGAAGAGAGGAAGAGAGAGGGAGAGAGGGAGAGGGGAGATGGGGAGAGGGGTAAATAGGGAGAGGGGAGAGAGGATGAGAGGGATAGAGGGAGATAGGAAGAGAAGAAGAGAGGAAGATAGGAAGAGACATAGTGAGGGAGGTGAGGACTCGGGCGAAAGATAGGAAAGAAATAGAGAATACAAATATAAATACCTTAGCCTTAACTTATTATCATAAGCAATGGCTCGCATACACCCACCGAGGCTTCTGCCGCCTGTGAGGATGCTGTACCGCATGGCCTGAAGTATGACGGTACAGTCTATCTCTCAGCGGTCATCCGCTGCCAAACGTCTCCCGTACACTATCCAGATCAGCGTCGTTCTCATTACATCACCACGATTTGATTGCTTAGCTTACTTTGAGTATGTCTTGCTTCTATAAGCCCTACTCTAAGCCCAAATGACATGGGCATCATCTTCAGCTCGGTGGTGACCTCAAAGCCTTGCCGTCAGCTCGGTGGTTACCTCAGAGCCTAGTTGTCACCTCGGTGGTAGCCTCGGACTCTCACCTTGATCTCGTCCTCGGGGCGGGTCTCGTAGAGCATGGGGCGGACCTTGATCCAGAGGCGGAACCAGGGCCATCCCTGCAGTTGCATGAACTTGCGGATCGACTTCTGCACGATCAGCAGCGAAGCACTGGAGACAAAAGCGGGATGCCGAGGGTCACCGGCGAACGCGGTGTTCCCGGATTTCACTAGGCAGTGGTGTGTGGGCGGTGTTGTTGATGTGTAGTGATGATCACAGCTCACACTTTTCGAGATGTTTGTAATATTGTCATAAGATATTGGCAGGGCTATACATATATGACATATGCAAGGTTAGACCCCTCAAATAATGTGACCATTAGAAACGTTCTGTTGTAGATGTATATAATTAATGTTTAACCAATTTACGTTAATATTTATAGTGAAAAACACCAACAATAATTGTATGGTAAAACAATATTTCGTCGGCAGCCTCTCGTCATATGAACGGACACCCAATCATTTAACAGCTCCAGCCACTGTCTACAACAACAATTATTTCAAAAACTAGCAGCATTGACGAAACCCCACTGTCGGTGAGACTCTATCTCGTGATTTGCATATACAAGCCAACTCCACCGCCGTCGCTTACCGCTGTTCCTTCAGCTTCTTGAACTCCTTGAGCGTTTGATAGCCGCGGATGCGGGCCTGCATCTGGGAGAAGATGCGGTTGAGCACGTCGTCACGCAGCTCCTCCATGTCTCCGAGCACTCCGGCGCGGAAGAACACCTGGGTCACGCCAGGTCAGGTCAGGTCAGGTCATCTGAGGTTAGGTCAGAGCAGGGCAGGGAAATAGGAGGCTGGTGGTCACACGCAGTCTGCATGTGAAAGAGTGTGCTGAATTTGACAACTGTTGCAAAGTAACAGTATAAACGGTAGACTTAAAAAGACATTCTTCTGCAAAATGATACGCTCTGGCAAATCCCATCGATAATTATATGGCACTTATGAATAAACATTAATGAAACCACTTCTTAGCAGCACTTCTATGAATGAGGATTTACAAGTTCTCTTCAAACGTTGGGGATGGAATAAGAAGCCAAAATATACAGCAACTCGAAAACAATAGAAGAAAAGGTGCATGCGAAAAGCAGGGTACCACACCGAACTGTCAAATTTCGCTTGCAACTCCTTCTCCGGCCTTCCGTCATTCCTTCTCAGTCTGCTGTGAGTACTCCGCCGGTACTTTGTACACCTGTACGGGCACTACCTTGGTCAGACCCAGACGGAACTTGTCCGCATCCAGCGCGATCTTCGTCAGGCAGACGTCGCATGCGTCGCGGTCCGTCTTCGAGGCATACATTTCCGCGGGCGCCAGAATGATGTAGCTTGGGGGAGGAGCGGCGTCGAATCAGAGCGCTGTTCAACGTCCGTACAGGCACGGCCAGTGGGTGCAGAGAGGTGTGGGGAAGAGGCACACACGCGACACCTCGGCACGCTTTCGGTTGCGACAGGAGGGTGTGCGAGAGGTGGGAAACGAAATGTTGCGAGCATAGTCGTCGGTTATAAGCAGGCGTGGCTCTGGGACGGGTCTCGTGCCTGCAGACGGCTGTAGACGGCTCAGAGGGGACAAATAATCGGCGAAGGGCACACCAACAATGTCACGTCAAGAACACGCTTCTCGAACGACGAAGAGTTTCAGGGGAGAGCCTGTGGAGGTGAGGGGCAGAAAGAGAGGGGGGGGGGTTAGAGTATGGGGGCAGAACGCCGATGTCAGCTGTGCCCGTGTGCAGCTGAAACGCGTTCGGGGCACAGCCGCGGAGAGTGAAGTCACGGCAAAGGTCAGTTGTTCTCCTGAGCTGAGACTCCAACGACGTGTCGCTAGAGCTGAGACCCGGCCGAGGGTAAGATAGAAAAGCGATACCATGCTTGTCGGAGACGCACAGCACACACCACGCAGCACACAGCATGTAGCACAGCAGCAGGCTCCACCTCCTCAGAATGGCGGAGGAAGAGGGGCCAGACAGAGGGGGGGGGGGCAGAGAGGGTCACCTTGGTCAGACCCAGCCGGAACTTGTCCGCGTCCAGCTCGATCTTCTGCATGCACTTGTCACAGGCATCCCTGCCCTCCTTGCAGGCGCGCATCTCCTTCGTAGCCAAAATCTCGTATCTACAGAGCCACTCGCACGTTAAAACCCGCGCACTGCAGGGGGTTCGCGTACAAGTGCTACGCATTTTAAGCGGGACGTCTTTCTAAAGCGGCAACCACAGAACACACAGCGCTAAAGTACGGCACGACTCTGCTAGACTGGACGGCGTAGCTATGAACGATTGACGATGTTATTACGTTATTTTTGTGCTCACTGAACGCTGATCAACTACGTATAACATGTTTGCAGATCTACTGACGAAACACTCTAAACTAGCATGCAAAACTACATTAGAATCGAATTAGTCCCATCTCTGCTTCCTACTACACTGTGGAAAAGCTGTGAGCAAGTCAACGTTGTCATCATCTTCGCCCTTGACGTCAATACCGCCTGGAAATACAGTGTTTGATGCACACGTACAGGGGGGAGCCCATCATATTCCATTGGAGATGAATCGCATATCGAACAGAACAAAAGCATGACAATCAACATACCATACACGCTCACAGCCTTCAAAGAACGCATGGTGACAGCAGTCTTAACAGAACATCATCATAGTTTTGATCATTACTGGTGACCGGGCAAGTCAAACGTTCATTGTGCATGTGGTGATAATTTCTATCAGGAGTCCTGTTTTGTATTCAATCAGTGGTGGAATCTTTAGTCGTACATGATCATGATGATCATAATTGAGAGCAGACATGTTTTGCAATCACCATTAGGTATTTACACACATATCAGTACATTAGGTATTTACACGCATATATCAGTACATTAGGTATTTACACACATATATCGGTACATTAGGTATTTGCACACCTGTTTACAAATACATCGGAATTGTGAATCAATTGTGGCGCCCGTGAGATACCACCTGACTGACTGGGCATAAACTCTGGCTGTCAAGTTGATCCAATAGAACAATTGGCGTGATTCACCGCCACTATAAATTGCCGCTCCTGTTTCGAACTGCTTAGAGAAGTAACTAGTCCCGTGATTAAGTTGATTTGGTAATGCAGAGCAAGCAAACTGCTATGGTTAAGGCAGTCCGAACTGATCAGTTGTCTTCTCTATTATCTATTTGTTTACCTTATTTATTGAAGTTGATATCCCGATAGATTACTTAAGCAGATACCGGGGAGAAAGCAACAATAACACTATGACATTTTATATCAATATAGAGCTCGGAATCAAAGTGCATGAAGTGCTGATCAATCTGTTATATGTATCATCAAATCGTGACCAGATTTATTCAAGATGCAGTTGTGCCAAGTACTCCATCGGGGGCAAGTTAATCAGCGCAGCGTTTGACTCATATGTGACCATGACCACTGTTTTTGTGAGTTTGTCCTTTTTGTGTTGCTTCGTTTTTCCTTACCGGTGGCGGAAGTCGTGGTACACCATCCTGTTGGGGAAGCCCTTGCGGCAGATACGGATTCCCTCCAGCACACCGTTACAGGTGAGCTGGTGCATCACCAGGTGGGCGTCGATTACACCTGGCACGGTCACAGGTCACAGGTCAGAGGTCACAGGTCAGAGGAACAGGGGAACAGGGGAAGAGGTCAGAGGAACAGGGGAAGAGGTCAGAGGAACAGGGGACAGAGGTCAGAGGTCAGAGGTCAGGGATCAGAGGTATGGGTCAGGGGAAGAGGTCAGGGGAAGAGACCATGGGAAGAGGTCAGAGGTCAGAGGTTAGAGGTCAGGGGTCAGATATGGCAGGGTTCACGGTAACACAGAGGCTAGGCGGCAGACAATAGAGAGCTCTCGAAGCTGTAAGGGTAGCGACGCTGACAAAAGTGTGATAGAGCTTCTTAACATTACATAATTTCGTCTGTCAAGAATATCATACATTATCATAATGCAAAACTAAAACATGATACAAATGTACCGTTCTTTTGTATCAGAACATGATGGTAGTTACGTTTTAGAGCATTTTATTATTAAATGTATGTTGATTAATGCTAGAGGCGGATAAACTTCGACTGATTGGTAGTTTTCTTGTCAAAATGGCATTAACGCTCAAGCCAGTGAATCGCCTGATGGCGGTATCATCTCCTGACAGGACTTGGTAAGCAATTTAGATGGCTCATGCATACATTTTTAAATGCAATAGCAATAATATTTCAGGATAAAAATGACAAAACGGACAAAGCGACACATTAAATAATCCTGATATTCTGACACTTACTGACAGGATTTGCACTGGACAAAGACGGCTTGAAAACAAGTATTCTTAACCAAGCATTTCTAGACAATGCACTGATGTACTACAAATATTTAAAAGTTACTAGAATCTGACGCAAAATGATGACCAAAAGCATTTAAAATAGCACAATGTATTTAAAGCATAGAGAAGCAATGATTATTTAGCAAAATAACAAATCAATTTGATAAAAATCTAGGAATCTACGTTTGAAGAATCTTCCACTAACAGGACGACAAGGTCAGCTCATGCCAAACATCGCACCATTGTTTTGGTAAAGTCCCGGCTGGCATGCACGGCCGGAGTACAGGAGCCTCATGCAGTCCTTACCGGGAGACTTGGTTTCATTGGGGATAATGCAGCGGATGAAAGTGGGGCGTGGTCGCCTCAAGCGGAGTACAGGAGCCTCATGCAGTGCTTACCGGGAGACTTGGTTTCATTCAGCTGTTCCTGAGGTGCGAGGCTAGAGGTCAGCTGAGCTCTGACCCCGCCCACACAGCCCGGCTCACAGGTCAGGGTCACATAGATCAGGCGGGGGCATACCAATCGGGTGGGGTGCACACCAACCAGGCGGGGGCACGTCAAACGGAGGGGGTTCACATCGATATCGGGTGGGTTCACATTGATGGGTAGGGGCAAATTGGTGGGTAGGGGGTCAATCAGGTGGGTAGGGGTCATTCAGGTGGGTAGGGGTCATTCAGGTGGGAGGTCAACCGGCTCAGGTCATCACGATGAGGTGAGGTCACCGCTGTGGAGGCGGGGGGGGGAGGGCACGAAGAGATGGCTGTCAACTGTCACAAATTTTGGTGGGGGTTTTCAGGAGGAAAATATGCAACTCGCTGTTGGTGAGGGGAGGTACGTGGGGAATAACCAAAGAGTGTAGATCTAGCGAAATAATAAAAAGGGAAGCGAAACGGTTGGGGTATGTGTTGAAATGGTTGACGTTTGATTTTGTTCTGAATTATTTTCTTGATTGACTTTGGTAATAGTTCAAAATCTGTGCTGATTTGGAATCCGGTCAAATATATAATGATAACACAGCAGAAATCAAAAAACAAAAAGATGAACAATTTGTGAATAAGCGACGAATAAATTGGTTGCATAAGCAAAAGAGTTTGGGAGATTTTTGAAAGCAGAAGCCTTTACTGGTTCATCAAAGGCGGCTGAAGGAATCCCAAAGCTAAAGCAGTGCGGCATGGCTTGGCGACTTTCAGGAATCAGCACTCTGCCATTTTTGGGCGTCGCTGAAGCAGAGCACACTGCCGAAAGGCCGGAGAGGAGAGGGCGCTTACCGGGGGCCTTCATTTCATTGGGAATGATACAGCGAATGAAGTGGGGACACGTGGCGTGCAGCGTCTTCATCAGCCCAGCCAGCTGCTCCTACAACACCGGCATCACGCGGTGAGATGTCTGTGTGGGCGACTCGGGAGTATCCGGGGCAGGGGAGGGGGTACCATCGAGAGGATACCTGAACATGCCTTCCTCGAGGACACCATCAACTAACCATGCCGCCATACAGTGGCACTGGTGGGAAGATATGACTATGTTCCAATTCAGGATTTTTATGTTTTTGGAAGTGTTAATCTTGTGCAGCTTAATTCAACATAACCTGCCTGGATGAAATTTAATGTTTGTTATTAAAAAGAAAGCCATATTCATGACCGCGAAATAACATGTGTACCAGCAAAACACCAGGCAGATTTTGACGCGCAAATACGAGCAACTCTTCCCACCAGTACTCACTACACTCTAACCATACACACGAGCAATGGAACATTCCGTTGCAGGTCAGGCAGTCCAGGGGGGTAATACAGTTGGAGGGGCACAGTACGGGGTCATTCCAGTGCACTGGAGCTGATCTCGTGCACGGGTTCGATCATCGATCCTCGATTCTCCTCTCAGACTGCCCAGTCTCGTGAGTCTGCGTTCCATCCCTGCTATTCACACTCAATGACATGCCGAGGGACCAGGTGGGGGTGGGTGGAGGGGGGGGGGGTACATTTTTTGGCGGCGGGAGACATTCTGCGACCTGTGCTCCTCCGTTCATAATTCAGGCTCACATACGATCATCACCTCTGTGGAGATAACTGGTTCGGGTGGGAAGGGTTGGGAGAAGTCTCGTCGGCCCGGTCGCGGGGGAGACACGTGCTCACACATCAGGGTATTGTACACATCCGGAGCGATCCACGTGCACATATCAGGGGTCAACCACTACCGCCGGTGGCGTCCGATGCACGTGCACGCATTCTGGAAAGGGATGGGGGTGTCACGATGCTCGGCTGTCGTCCGGCAGAAGGGGTGGGGGTGTCGAGGGGGAAGGTGGGGGTGTCGAGGGGAACGTACCCGCAGCCTTCATTTCATTAGGAATAATGCAGCGAATAAAGTGGGGGGACGTCGCGTGTAGAGTCTTCATCAGGCCAGCCAGCTGCTCCTATTGGTGGAGACGGGGATAGCGTCAGAGAGGTCAGCCAATCAGAGGGCGAGGATTGCCTACCTTGGATGTTTGCAATTTAATTGTGCTTAATTCAAATTATTTTTTTGATTTATATTTTACCTTGAGCAGAACATTATATTGATTTTTAGCATTAATGTGCATATTACGAGAATATAAGAATAACAAGGCACATTTAAAAGAAAGAACCTACCTGTTTTATTTGGGTATGTGTCAATGCACGCTGAAGCTTAAGTTATCGCTCATATTTACGGTAGCCGATGAAGACTCACAAAATGTAGCGTGACCCTCCTCAACATTTATCATTGCGTTCGTTTAATGTCACGTAGCAAAATAACAACGACAAATAGTTAAAAGTAAATAAGAAAGTGTTTTAACTAATCGTCATCTACAAAATACCGTTACCATAACTTTGCACTGCATGGCTGTGAATACTATTCATCCCTTTCTATCAATGACCCATACCTATTCAATCCACAGCTATTTCTAATGCTACCACAGTTACGGAATCTTCCGGGGGATGCTCGAGACTCGGGAGACGGTCGGGACTCGGGAGACGGTCGGGAAGGTGTCGGGTATCTCGGCAGGGAGACGATCGTACCCTGTAACTAGCGGAGACAGTCGCGAAGCCGCCGCCCTTCTTTCCGCGTCCACCTATCAGATCAGACATGAGGAGAGTCAGCACAGAACGCGAGCAGCATCAGCACAGAACGCGAGCAGCGTCAGCAGACCGGCGAACAGGCGGCCGGCGCTGTGGACACAGGCCGCCTGTTCGGTACCGGCAGCCGACAACGGTGATACGGCCACGAGCGCCGACCGGACCAAGACGTCTGACTCAGGCCAGGTCAGGTCGGGTCAGGTCAGGTCAGGTCAGGTCAGGTCAGGTCAGGTCAGGTCAGGTCAGGTCAGGCTAGTTGAGGTCAGCTCAGGTCAGGTCAAGACAGTTTAGGTCAGGTCAGAGCAGGTCAGGATAGGTTAGGGCAGAACAGGACATGTAATGTCAGGTCAGCCCAGAATAGGACAGTTTAGGTCAGATCAGGACAGGACAGGTCAGGTCAGGTCAGGACAGGACAGGTCAGGTCAGCGCTCGAGGTGACCTGTGAATACCCTGCTGTGGTGACCGTGCAGTTTTGACAATAATCCACGCATGTTGACGTAAATGGTTACTTTGTCTCATAACATTGTTCTCTATCAATAAGAGATAGACACTATATGGAAAGCAAGGGCTTACATCCATGCAATCCGTTTACATCAACCAGTTAAACAAATATGCCTTTTAGGCTCGGAGCAACTCGTGTCCGTCCGCTTCCTTCGCTAAGGTCCGGTGACGGCGACAGACCGCGGGAATCTGCCGTCGCTTGTCTCCGGTTTTGTGACGTCAGTGCCTGCACGGTCTCACAGCAGAGTGTCACAGCAGGGAGTGGCAGCAGCCGACCACATTTACCTTGTACAGACCGGACACAGTCTGGAATGCCGAACCCTTGGCGCGCTTGCCTCCTGTGATTGGCGGGAACTCGAGTGGTCAGAGGGCTCGCAATCATCGGAATCATGGTGGAAAAGCTACTGAATATCGACGGCAAATAAACTCGTTTTGAGGCACGTGACCAAAGATGCGATGGTGTTGATGTTTGCAAGTTCAAAATACCCGAATCATAGTTTGAAAAGCATTACGGTGCCACAAGCAAGTATTATGCTGACTTTGTTTATATCGATATCAAGTGTTTCTTGAGACGCATCCACGGCGACTAAGTCCACAGCCGAACATTGACTGACGCGCCCTCTATATTCGATCGCAGACATCTGGCACCACTCCAGCGTTAAAATTCCTAATTATATTCAGGCCGTTAAACCCAGGACGTGCAACCGAACGTGAAAGGCTCATTAGTTGTTTTGAATGTCACTTTGGAACGCGATCGACAGATCTCTCTGCTAACTGACCATCAGCTGCCCTGCCCAGACGAATCAAAACACCACATCGGAGGGCAGTGTCTCTCGTTGTAGGTTTGCCAAACAAAACACAGATTTGCTGCCACTTCATGAGTCTTGAGAGTACTCTCATGAAATGCTGTGACTTCGTGACTCCCATTGGCCCTGTGATCCCTACGATCCCCCGTGGTCCCTGTTGACCCCTGCGATCCCTCTTGCCCTGTCAATCCCTGTTATCCCCTGTTCAACCTTGCAGGGGTAACCCTGTAACGCTGATAACTTTGTTATCTGACCCTAATGTCCCGTAACACTCCCGAACTCTGTGACCTCTGATGACCCCTGTTTAATCCCAATCCCCCTGAGTGACCCCTGAATGATCCCTGTGTGACCCCTGAATGATCCCTGTGTGACATACAACTCTTGTGACCCCTGTTGACCACCAACTGATCCCCACTGACTCCTGAGTACCCGGTGTGACGTTTGACCCCGTATGATCCCCGTGTGACCCAGTGTGACCCCTGTGTAACGTGTGATCCCCAACCGACCCCTGTGTAACCCCCTTTTGATCCCCGTTTGACCCCCGTTGACCCCCATTGACCCTCCCCCGTTGACCCCTGGGAGTGCTCGTCTCACCCTTTCCGCCGCCGCCGCCCTCCTCCTTGGGAGCTGACTGTCCCGGGTGGTCGAGGAAGATCTCTATCAGCAGCGCGTTCTTGCCCTTCTTGAACTGGTCGACGACGGTGTCGTTCAGGGGGTCCTTGTTCTTCTCGAGCCAGCCGGTCAGGTTGTACGCCACCTGGAGGTCAGGTCAGGTCAGGTCAGGTCAGGTCAGGTCAGGTCAGGTCAGGTCAGGTCAGGTCAGGTGAAGTTAAGGACGGTCTGGTCTGGTAAACAAACAATCGCATGATAAATTAGAGTTGATTCGTTACCACGTCTGGCAATTCTTCCGATTGCGTCTAGCAGCTTCATCCGGTCATATTACACGATGTTGTGTGGATCAGACCAAAACAAGAGCAGATCAAATCAAGTCAAGTAGAGCCGATCATATCAGGTCAGAACTGCCAAATATATTTCCCTTCTAATCACCCCAGAGTATCGTAATCATTTACTGACGCTCTCGACCAACTCGCAAACCTCTCAGCGTTTCCTATCATCGCCTTTGGTCACCCTAAAAACTCCTCTGAGCCATTTCCACTGTAACTCCACTCTCTCCCTCTCTCCTCCCACGTCCCCTCTCTCCCCCGCCCCTCTCTCCTTCTCTCCCCCGCCTCACCGTTCCAGCGTAGTGCACAATGGCAAAGTGGGCCTCAGACTGGCCCGGCTTGGGCGGCTTGGGCTTGACGAAGAGCGCCGACTTGCCCAGGTGGTTGGTCTTGAGCTTGTCCTCGAAGGTCTTGTCGGTGGCCTTGGGGAACATGCTCTCCTCCTCTAGGATGGAAAGCACGCCCATGGGCTGCGCGTGGGGTCACGGGTCAGTAGGGAGAAGTCAGGGGTAGGTGGGGTCAACGCAGAACAGGTCGCGTGTTTAAACACCGATTGGGAAACTGGTACGCATGTAGAAAGGAGGGATTTTAACTTGTTGTGTTTTGCTCAAGGTGACCTCATGAGGAAGTGATTCCTTCAGCAAGTATGCTTCGTGAAAAATGATCTCAAGAAATTGACAGTTTCACACACAAATGTTTGTCTTTAGAGCGGAAATAAATTAAACACAGAGAAAGTCAAATTGTTCACAGGTAGTACGCTAATTAGATGCTATTTCATAATGCGGCAGTACTTACTACTTATATACCTACCAACTTAGTTTAACAAAGCAAAACAACAACATGACGATGACGTGTGACAACAAATAAGGTAAACATTTTCTCCTTGTAGCACAACATTCATTTCAAGATTACTAGACCGGCATATCACCAGGTCAATATGTCCTTATAATTCATGCAATCAAATAAGCGTGCAATGAAGTAGCATGCATGTATTTCCCAGCATATTTCGCTTTTGCTAAACATAGTAACTTGCACTTTGAACCGTGATAGCACCGTGATTACACCGTGATTAGCAACCGTGATGCTGCTTATGCCGGTGTTACCTAGCTCCGGCTCATCAAAAGGAGCTATTTTCACACTGGGCTGACATCAAACAGTTACTTTATATTGCTGAACTTATACTGCTTATTTCCAAAGAAGCAGCGATTTTATGGAGCTAAACATCCCCATTTAAAGCAGGATACAAGTTATGTGCATACAGTACACAAAGGCACAGCGCTGACTGCGGTACCATTGCTAAGCGTTTCACAGGAATTATGCTGATCCGTATGTTTCATGAGCTCACTGTAGTGTATCGCATCTGAGCATAGCCTGTAGCAACTTTTGCCTGTGGTTTATGTGCTAGCGGCTGGTTAAGCCCAAGGCACCTTTTAACCTTCTTGCTTTGTGACCACCGTGCGACCAAGGCTTCAAGATGAGCTACCTGCTGGCGTCGGGAATATGGCGGATCCCTCCTGATCACAGAACTCAACCTCCATGCACTCTTCATCCGATCAAGGGCTCTCGCTAAGTGGAGTTTACACTCACTCATGCTGATACGAAATACATCGAAGCATCTGCTGTGATGTCTGCCGTCCGCTCTCCTCAGTTCACGAACCACTGCAGGCTACCAGGTCTCAGCTGGTCCTAATGCATCATCAAGCGTATCTCTACGATGTGCGTCCTCCGCGCTATGACCGCGGGCCTGCTGCCAGGCCGTCCGGCTAACATGGCGCCATCTTCCCGCGCGGGCCAGACTTGGGCGCGATACTACGGGATACACACGACAGTCGACAGCGAGACGGCTCAACCACTGTTAGTGACAGTGGTCGCCGATAGGTGGCAGGCGGCTAGACAGGCAGCCGCCAGAGACGGGGAGGGACGGGGACACGCGGGCAGAGTCAAACGCTGTTCCGCTGCACTGGAAACATGAGGTGGAGATCATGCCGGTCGGTCGGGGTGGGGGTGGGGGGCTGGACTCGTGCTGGACCACGCTTGCTAACAACGATGCCTTGGAGTCGGCGGTGGGTGGGGTGGAAATTGTAGGGGTCAACGCATACGACGGGATGACATCGTTTCCAAAAGGCACAAGCATACCCATCACCTGTGTTGTATCAAACTCAAGGAGCAAAGTTAGAAGCATCAACATTTATTTATATATTTCTTTAGCGACATTTCTGAAGATTGTATCATCACGTTCCTGGTTCCTGTCACGATAAATGTCCAATAAACATGATGCTCCTTGAGTGATGCTACACAGTGATAAACCCATGCCTTGCTGGGCCAACGTTCTATGCATATGTATGCCTACGCTGATCAACACTGGGTCTGGGCTCAGAACAGCTGCAATCGGACAGAGGGTAGCGCTACACACACTAGTTTGCATCAGCATGACAGGGTGGTGGTGGGGGTGGGCGCATTCAGGAGGGTACAGTGCATGCTTTGACTGGATAGACACTAGACAGGTGCAATCCATGTCAGGAGGACTCACAGCATGATGACGTCACAGCATGGGGTGACAACTGAGTCATGACATGTTGCAATAGGGAACACTACAAGGCGACGGTGCATCACACAACGAGCTAACTATGAGGGGAATGCAGGTCAAAGAGGGACAATGCTGCCGGGTTTTGGTATGTACTAAGTATATCGAGATGAGGCATGCAAGAACAGATCCATTCGTTTAAATATTTGTATCCCCTAACCACACCAGGATTTGGAACAGAAACTATACACCTCAGCTTATACAACTATTGAATTTTAGCCTCCCCTAAAAGTATGGCTTCTAAACTGCCCCGGGTCAACTTCAGAAGTGAGTGATGCGAGAGCAACCCTTTGTTGCCGAGAACCCGCATACGGTGACTCACCACCTCGCCGACTTATTTCTGTGTGCCAAATGATAGAGAAGGCGATTGGCTGTTTTTAAATTCTCAATTCTCAATAAAAGCTTTCACAGTTGCGACAAAATGGCATTATACAATAATTTAATTTATCTAGTTGATGTGAGCGTCCAAACTTGAAGACGAATAGGTGAATCTCTTCAGATATGATGGTCAACTTCAGTCGTTACTGTTCGATTGCCTCCATGTTCTTATAGCCAAGTAGCCAGTGCTTTTGACACCAAGTTGCAAAGGAGCGATTGCGCTAGAACATACTATTTAATCTGAGCCTTTGAACGCTACATAAATCACGTATTTTTAGCTTAAGCAGGAAGGTGAAGTCTGGCCAAATCTACTTAAGTGCTCTGCTTAACTGGTGCCAAAAGTTTTTAAGTTTAGGTTGGGGATGCAGAATAAGCACAACAGATTGATATAGTTTTATTGCATCTCTTTCTTGCTAAATCAAGTGACGGCCATCAAAACAATTTAACAATCAGGGTGAGGCCAAGCGGTTGATTAAATATTTGCCAAACGATGCTGAGTCAATTTCAGGTGACGGAGAAAAGCAAAGCAAGAGGAGCATACATGACTGGTAACTTCAGTGGTGGCAAGGAATCATAATAATTGTACAAACTTAGTGGAGAGGCAAAACACATGTATCTGGGGGTTAAAATGCAATGTTTACCTTCTCCATAAGTTCGATACATGCTTGCAAGTCCATGCCGAAGTCCATAAACACCCAGTTAATCTCCTCGCGCTTGTACTCCTCTTGCTCAAGCACGAACATGTGATGGTTAAAGAACTGCTGCAGCTTCTCGTTGGTGAAGTTGATGCAGAGCTGCTCAAAGCCATTGTACTACAGAAAGGACGAGCAGCCAGTCACTAGCAAGCACGCCATGCGGCAAAGTCTGCTCCATTCTATACGTCACGGTCGCAGTGTCGTCGGGCTGCTGCTAGGGCGTGCTGTTGGTTAACAGTTAGTCCTGGCTGGGGTTAGAGAGTGAGCGACAGAGACGAGGACGAGTGAGTGGACTAAACATGCTCTTCTTCAGCACCACCGCTGCTCGTGTTCAGGACCACCGCTGAGTGCGTGGCGTCCCAGCTAGTGAGAACGCAAGACGAAACGCCGCCGACGTGCGAGCGCGACATGCCGAAGTTCCGGTCGGCCCTTCCGGCGCCGATCTCGTTCTGGGTTAGGCAGCCAGCTGCATCTGCAAGTTTCTATCTAGTCTTAGAGCAGCACAAATCATTCAGCTGAAATGAGACGAACAGTCACGTTAGTATCCACATGCGTCCACTGCTGCTTCTACCGCTGCTTCTACCGCGCAGCTTCTACCGCGCAGCTTCTACTGCTTCTACCGCGCAGACCACTTCTGCTTCTACTGCGCAGAATGCAGCGGTAGAAGCAGCGGTAGAACTGACGACATGCGACGTCGGTCAGCAGCTCCGCTAGCCGACATCAGACAGCGACCAGACAGCGATCAGGCAGCGACCAGGCAGCATCTCCTTCTCCTAGCTAGCCCTCCTAGTTACCTTCTCCATCAGATCGATACAGGCCTGCAAGTCCATGCCGAAGTCCATGAACACCCAGTTAATCTCCTCGCGCTTGTACTCTTCTTGCTCAAGCACGAACATTGTGGTGGGTAAAGAACTGCTGCAGCTTCTCGTTGGTGAAGTTGATGCACAGCTGCTCGAAGCCGTTGAACTATAAACGAGAGAGTGGGCTGACGACTCGTTGGCGAAGAACGGCGGCCGCTCTCGAAAGAAGACGGGAGTACAGATGGGGGAAGACAGGGGGCGAGGGTGGTGCGGCTGGGTGGTGGATCCGTTGCGCGCTCTCAGGTGGTGGGATGCACTCGATCGGCTGTGAAGAGGCGCTAGCAGGGGCACACAAAGCATTGTCGTTTCCTAGTGGTCACACGTTGAGCGCACATTGGTGATGAGAACATAACCACACAAACTGCCATTGTGGCGACGATCGGAGCACATACGTGATACAGTGATACACAGTGGCACAGCTTCTTCAGAAAAATTGGTGGGTTGAGCTGGGGAAATCGCTTAAAGTACTCATCAAAATAAACACAAATACAGATTTCTCCCCGGATTTGACTTAATTCCTCGTCTAAATGAGGGTGAGGGCTGAAGCCAAGTTGGGTGGAGTCAATGGGGTGGGGATGAAGCCCCTTAAACTGAATATGAAACCACACCCCTGATGATACATTAAGCACTACCAAGCCAAACAGTGTCAGAGAACACCTGTAAATACCACTGGTCAACAAACTGTAGGTGAACATATAATGAATCATGACATCGGTTCACATCACATATAATTATAATTAAGAATATTTTTTGCAGATAAATTTGGTTCTCTGACCAATGTCTTTGTGAGGTATACTGAGCACCTGCGTCAGGCATGGTTATTCATTAGACCATTCTACTTAAAGCACTGCTTCAAAATGCATTATAAATGCCTTTACCTGTCGTAAGGTAACGTAACGTTCGTAGGTAACGTCTTGGGCATATATCTATATCCAATTCACACTATGTCCTCCAAGGTAAACCATCGAAGTCAACCAATCTCCAGCCAGCTCCTCTTCCGGTCAATGGTAGATCATCCCACTTACGTCGAAGATCTCGAAGCCGAAGATATCGAGCACACCGATGAAGGAGGCGCGCTTCTGCTTGGTGTCCAGCGTCACGTTCACCTTCTTCACCAGCCACTTGAACACACGATCGTACATGCCCTTGGCCAGGGCGCCCACCGAGTAGTACACCTGTCGGCGGCAGGTCGGGTCAGGTCAGGTCAGCGGTGGACAGGTGACAAACGATTACGATGCTGGCGTAGTATGACCGGTGTTCAAAGTTCTGTCACGCCCTCCAAAGCGCAAAGGTAATACAAAAGACCATTACTATAACGGTGCACCAGTGGCCGAGCTGTTATGTCACAAATTGCCAAACATTGCTACATCGTGAGTCCACTGACCTGGTCCTTGTTGCGACCCTGGGTGACGAACTCGTTGCCGACCTTGATTCTGGGCTTCAGCAGGTTCTTGTACAGCTCGGCGCCGTCGATTCCGAGCAGCTTGCCGATGACGCCGCCCTCCTGTTGTGGTAGAATAAGGCGAGAATTAGGAGAGATGATCTCTGTTTGGTTCAATGTGAGGTCTAGCTCATGAGAAGTGCTGGTCAGAGTCGTTGGCAAGCCTAGGTCAGGGTTATCTCAGCCTTAGTGACAATAACGGTGGTCAAGATGTCATATTTTATGTTTCGCCTTAAGGGTTCATCTTTAACATGGGGTTATGAACTGAGATAGCACTTTTGTTGCTCGTGTTGGGAAACCCTATCTGCAAGTTTTATAGACTGAAAATACTCGCCAGCCGAAAATATTTGACTTATTGGCGAAGGAATGCGGAGCTGGGAAAAAAGTGCAGCGCTGTCAAAGGAATGTGTATACCAGGTCACTATAACGCACACCTGGGCAGAGGATATGCAATCAGCCAATCAGCTTGCAGCTTTCGACTACCTTCAAATCTGATTGGCTGAAGCGCGACTACTTTCGAATCTGATTGGCTGATTAATTTTGCTCATTCGCGTGACGTAAGGACCCTGACTTTGTCAAGATGTATATAGTTTGATAAAGCTAATAACCTACTTCCTTCTGTCCTGAATCGTCGCGATGTACGTCTATTTCGGGCATTATAACAGTCAATTGTATTGTAAAATTAAATAAAATCGTTCCTGGAACAAAAATCCAAGATAAACTTTTTTCTGCGGCCATGCTGAACAAACTGATAGTGGCAGCCAGATTGGAGAGACTGATGGGATGGCGGCAGCGATACTGAACAGACTGATGGTGGCGGCCATGTTGGACAGACTGATGGCGGCGGTCATGTTGGACGGACTGATGGTGGCGGCCATGTTGGACAGACTGATGGTGGCGGCCATGTTGGACAGACTGATGGTGGCGGCCATGTTGGACAGACTTACGTAGGTGCCATCAGCCTCGGCCTGCTCCTCGCGTCCCTTCTGCTTGAACTTCATCTCTCCGCTGACCATGACGGCGCCGACGATCGAGTAGATGTCGTCCTTCTCAGTCTGCGAGAACTTGAGGATGTCGAACGCCTCCTGCAATGACAAAGTAGGGTGTGGAAGGAGTGCGATGGCGGATATGTGTGGGGTACCGCATGAGGTGGCTTTCTGTAAAGATCAAGAGCCTTTTCTCATCAGCAGGGACTCGCATTTTTTAAACTCACATGAACATTGCCATTTCACTATTCATAGTTTTTTAAATTCTTACGGTAAACACAGGAAGGTAAAGACATGTTTGACAAATGGTTTGCCTCAGCAGCAGATTAAACACACGTATCTGGTAATGAGCGCACGTCACGTCACGTACGTATGTTATCTTCATCGTCACGTACGTCTGTCATCTTCATACGTCTGTCATCCAGACATCATGGGGTGCCCAACCCAAGCCCAGCCCAGCCAAAACCCACGAAAAACTAGCCCAGACCCAGACCAGAACCCCATTTTCAAATTCGATAATAATGGTACCAATGCCCAATTGGGCCATTCAGATAAGGCAGTAATTAAATTTTTACAAAAATTTGCAACCTTACCCAGGCATGTTGACTTCATTACTATTAACGATAAATAATATCACGCACTTTGTGTTGCTGTTGATTTGGACATTTATTGAACACTTTGCAGGGTCAAATTATCATTATTGGATCAGACTAGGATCAAATGTATTAAAAAATATTACTGCCCTATTACTTACCACGATTTATTGTTGTCATATAATTTCCCAAAGTTATTGTTTAGTTGTTCCTTATATCATTTAACAGCACATACCTGTCTAAGCATCTTGGCTGGTCAAGTAAAAAAGAACGCTAGCGAACATGTTCTAAAATTGTCAAACCCATGCCCACCCAGTGCCCATGAAAAGTCAAAAAAGCCATACCCAACCCAGACAATCGGAAGAATGAGTGGGCACCCATGGGTGCACCCAGCCATGATAGTCCCTGCTGTTCATCTTGCATTTTTTTCGTCATACGTACGCTGTCATCTTCATCTCTTCGTCGTCGTCGATGCCGTTGACGGTGGTCTTGCCCTGGGAGACGTAGTGGTAGTTGTAGATGTCCTTCACCAGGTCCATGCGCTCTGCGGAACGAAACGATGAGACATTTATGAAATGCTCGCAATGTCGCGTACCGATATGAAACTGATCGATACCTTTGTTTGAGCGTAGAATAATACACCAAGTTCAATGCTGAGTCTATTTGAGCCAACCAAGTTGAATAACGGGTCTTTGTGAGCCCAACAATAATTCAAGGATGAATCTTTATGAGCCCACCTCTAACAAATCTTAGCAAAAACCAAAGGCTAACAAATTTTTACTTTAAAGACAAATTAAGACAAATTCAGAGAATCCCAGTCGCTTGCCTACCGATCAGTCCCGGGATGGCGTCGGGACATGATCTGGTAGAAGATGTGGTAGGAGCGCTCCAGCTTTCCCTGCGAGATGACGCGAGCCTTCTCCAGTAGGTAAGGTCTCGATGTCAGCGCCGGCCAGCTTGCCCAGCGGACCGAAGTGGAATACGGATAAATTTACCCTGGTGGCAGAAGTCGGATCGACTCACGATGATGCACTCAATCATTCATGCATGTGTGAGCAGCAGGAGGACCTGTCTTTGATAAGTTAAAACAATCCCGAGCAGTCAATATTGTATGCTTATTCCGTTTTAAACTTAGACTTCGTCCATCAATGGGTCATCCCGTCGGCGATAATGAGAAAAAAGCTAATTGTTTGGCAAAAAGTAAAATACGAATCAGCGGATAATGCAAAACTGATTGCGGTACTTTAATATCCATCCCCTTCGTGTCCTTAGGCAGCTGCATGAAAATACAATCGTTCTGAACTGGGAGTTGAACTCGGCCACTCACGAAGCGGGAGGAGTTGTCGTTTCGCGTGGTCTTGGCGTTGCCGAAGGCCTCCAGGACGGGGTTCGTCTGCACGATCTGGTCCTCAAGAGTGCCCTGTGACGGAGACAGAGGAGACACAGTCAGTGACGTGTGAGACACAGTCAGTGACGGTGAACAGGATGCGGGTGTATGGCTCGTTTCTGCTGTCGGGAGACGCAGAAACTGCCGAGTGCCTGCCGTGCATGTGTTGCTGGCTTTGTGGGTAATGCCAACACAAATTAACGCTTTTGTAACGAATATTGATATGCGGACACACTAGTAAGACGTTTCCTGGCGACAACAGTAATTGGACTGTTTTCCACAACTATTAAAATCCGTAACAGTCCTCCTTCCTTCCGATTTGCATTGCTCCTCCTGTCCGATAAAATCCTAACAATTTAGGATAAAGGTACATTATATTTATAAAAGGTCGAAAAGCAGGCGTTGATTAACTGGACCAAAGCATAACAGCTATACAATGCACCATAAATAATACAGTAGTTATTTATTATAATATTATAATTCGTCGATCCTGTGGTTGCCACTAACCTTGCCGTCATCGACGACAGCCTTCTTCTTGGTGGTGGCTCCGACCTGGGCAAAGTACGTGATGACCTTCTTTGTGTTCTCAGTCTTTCCAGCGCCAGACTCACCGCTGCAGAGGGATAGGGTTATTAAAACATGTTGCAGAACATGATGAACGCATACACCTGCTATTGAAAGTAACAGACGCTTTGCTATGTAACGGGCCGTGTTGAGTGTATCGCCACGTAGCTTTCCGCGGTCATCTCTCACTATTCCGGTTTTGTGTTGATAAAATGTTTGTAAGTCACCTTTGTAGGCACTTGTGACTATAGTATGAAACTATTTGTATTCCTTGTGTCTCTTAAATAACTGACAAGTAGAAAGTTGTATAAATTTTAACTTTTTGGATAACAATTGCCAAAATTCTGACTAAATGGTTGTTAATTATTTCACTTGTGACTTTTTAATATTTTTTTAAGTTGTTAGAAGTGTTTATTTTCCCTCTCCATGTGGGTAACTTACGTGATGAGAATGGACTGGTTCTGGCCGTCTGTAAACAGAGAGAGTTTGCTGTTAGATTGACGTTTCCGTTAGAAGTAGGAAGTTGAACGTTCCGTTAGAAGTTCAAACATACCATAGGCAAACCCAATGAGTGCTACACGTGCTACATCAACGAGCATTTCGTACACAGAGAGAAATCATACTTAAAAGGAAACCTACCTACCACGTTTTATATGTCTAATTATTACTGAGAACAATATGTTGACCTTCGCGTTATATTATATGATATGGCTCAGTCAATTGACTACTCGTACATATCATACAGCTATTCCTTATCATTTGTCATCATGTTTTACTAGTTCTTACAACGATTGCTTACATTGCACCTATAAACTCTGGAAAAAAATAACACCACAGCTTTCCAACTTCTGATCACTGAGGCGTCAATTAGCCACACCACCTCTGAACACGCTGATGGAGCGCTCCAAATCCAATTTAGACCAAGTTTGGCGCCAGCCACCCTTTTCCAGGCCAACTCAAAGCTGCTGAAACATAGCTCTTCTCGAGGCCAGGCATGCATCAACAAGATCACTTCTAGCTTCTTCTAAATCCACCATGACCTGGTAAAACCAGTCACCTATGTTACTTCAAGCGTGTCGGTGTTCCGTTACCGCGCCGTCGCCGCACCTCATTGCAAACCGTAGTGGAAATAACTACACCTCAGCGAAATGCACTACACTGAAGTGCAATACACTACACCATAGTGAAATCCACTACAACGTAGGACAATGCACTACACCATAGTGAAATGCACTACACCATAATGAAATGTACTACAACGTATTGAAATGCACTACACCGTTGTGAAATGCACTACACCGTAGTGAAATGTACTACTCACTGGCCATCATGTCGGAGTAGGCACCGTCAGCCAGGGCGAAGATGTGCGGAGGCACTTCATTACGCCTTCTGCCGAGGTAGATCTTGATGGCGCGCAGAGTGTAGATGGGGAAGCGCTTGTACGGGTTGATAGCCACACAGAACAGGCCGGAGTAGGTCTGCAACGGGTCACCGGCTCAGGTCAGGTCGCAGGTCACAGGTCACAGGCCACGCAGAATAGGCATTTGAGTAGGTCTGCTGGTCACAGGAATACAGTAGTAGCATTCATTTATTTGTATCTGGTCAATACAACTTAAAAGAAGAAAAAAACTTTCAAAACTGACATCATGAGGTAGGTACTCATACTTATGGAGCCATCAGTCAGACAAAAATTAAGATATTGCTTTGAAATTTTGTTTGGGCAATAATACCATGCGTAATTTGTATTATCATATTCCATTAGTTTTGAAAATATAAAAAAATGGTTTTGATGTCGTTTTCCCAAATCAAAAACATTTTTTAAACAAATTGGGGGTTAAAATAAACATTTTACAAATCTAAAACGGCCATTATATAGCCCCTGGCATTTGATTTTGGTTAACGTTTTTTGATAGCGTTTTGCTTTATAACTGGTCTTTGTACGGTCTGTCAAAGTTTAAATTAAAGTGACGTCACTACATTTGATATAACTCAATGTTTTTTTTTTTATCACAGAAGTCGTCAAATTGATGTAGGAGAAGGTACCTGACGTTTCACGTTGAAAGCACTGTCTGTTTTATAGCTATTGCAAAAATCCTTCAGGGAGGGGGGGCGTTTTTCACCCCCCAGCCAATGGAGGGTTAACCATACGCGTAAAACATCCCCAGCCGGGATTCGAACCCACGACCTCTGCTCCCGGCAACTCACGTAAATGAGCTTGGAGTAGTAGCGCTGCTTGAGGTTGTGCAGCACCGAAGCATCGTTGAGGTAGGTCAAGTTGGACATGTCATCGACCTTCTCATACTTGGGAGGGTTCACCTGCGTGACCTGGTCCTTCTTGAACACTTTGTCCTGTGGGCGGGGTCGGTGGAGCGAGTCAGTCACGTGACAGTGTCTTTGCGCGCTGCTAGAACAGAGTCTTCTTTTCAGTCAACTGTGTGCAGAGGCGCATCTTAGGAGCATATCAGCCATGAGCTCAGAACTATGTAACTTGGTCAAAAATCGACACATCTGAATGTGAAAGGCTAAGAACTCAAGGTATTATTTTTAATATCAGATAACATTTTACACATTGGTACAAAGTAAGACGGCTGTCTCGAAATATATCAGGTTTTCTGAGATTGGCCATATTGTTTTATCATCGTCAACAAAATCAATGTCATACAGTTTACTTTATTTTATCTAGTAAGACCAACAGGTGGTGCTATTCTGGCGCCATCTATTTTTACGAAAATATAGCACCATTACTCTCGTAGTTTCGCTGCTTTTCTTCTCGGACTAACCTCGAAGCTGGGCATCTGGACCTTGGTGGTCTTTTCGTCCGAGGCATCGACGATTTTGCCCTGAACATAGCCCTCTTTTTCGTCGGGAACCCAGCACGCCGTCTTCGAGTCGTACGGTTTCGTCGCATCGATTCTCTTCTGCTCCAGAGACACGTACCTGGCGACGCAAGAAATCGCATTGTCAAGAACCTAAAAAAGCAACAATATCGTGTGATCTGAATGAATATGAGATACGTTCTAAAACATATATGTTCAGTGCAATGAATACCAAAATGAACATTTTTTGCTTGGCATTTCTCTTTCCTCATCGTTGACACAAAATATGAATTATTCTACCAGATTTTCAAAGTACGTGCGAGACCTGTTCATGTTAAATACCCCGTTAAAAAAACGTTGCATTGACTCGCCACCACGATTAAATATGCTACATGTATACGATGACAGCGATACGTATAGTCAATGCCTGCACTCCGCAGCCAGTCCAATGTATTCCCATTTGATGCTCGCACGCTACGGCCACGACCACAAGACAATCACACGAATCCACGTGAGAGCGAGCGTGCAGTGCGTGCCGCGTAGGTCCACACCGCCACCAGCACACTCTTAGCGGCTGGGGTCCATGTAACTACTGATTAGGCTGTACCGCAAGAACCACCGGTGCGGCGCACAGCATGAACCAGGTGGAAAACTGCGAGGGATTTAACGTTGCCAGAAGCTGACTACAATTATTAAAATGATGTATGTCTAGCAAAAACTCCTATGGCCCTTTTTATACGCACGTTTGTGTGTACCTAGTATGTGGCATGTGATACCACGTATATTATTCGTATACGCATTATACGCAGTTGATTGTGAGCAGATAGAGGTGGGCCACATCGTTGCTGGATACTCACAGGTACGGTGCTGGGTCAGGCTCCTCATCGGGCTTGTACTTCTTCTCAATAACCATGGCTGTACTTGAAGTGAGTTACGGAGCGGACAGAAACGACGCGAACCGAGCCGGGACGACTAGAACTCCGTTGAGAGAGGTGGTCTCTCCTGCAACAAACGCACGCACAGCCGTTAGACAGGAAATTCAGAGTAGATCCAACCAAAACTGTAGCTGTGCAAAGCCGACGCCACTTCTCGAAAGTTGGAGTGGACGGAAGCATTTTGAAGTCCATTCTTTCCATGCAACGCCTATAGGCCTAATGCTAAAGTCCGCAAATGTAGAGGGAACACGTTCCCCCGTCCCCTCCAGTGGCGGAGATTCTGTAGCTGTGAGCACTTATTTCTCTGATTTTTAACCCAATCTCGCCGGCTTGTCTTTGATCGTTCATTTGTGGACTGTGACGTTAGCTGAGCAAGTTTTTTGGGCTCTGTGACGTTAGATGTACTTACGTTAAGTTTAATTTTCAATCGGGGATTGAGAATAATCAATTTATTATTATCGGTGCTCGATGGCATTTGAACGATCGCAGATATTAAAGTTATTATTATTTATTTTTGATGTTCGAAATAATAATACATATAAGTTGTTGTATTAATTGACCAATGCGCCTATCCTTTCGTGCGTATATCTCCGATAGTATGAATATCCCAGAATCGTGTCCCTTGGCGTGTTCCAGAATCGTATCCCTTGGCACTGTGCCAAACGGCTGCTCCCAATTGCCACGACAACCTCCCAACAGAGTTATCTGCGTCAGAGACGGTTGACAAAAATCCGAATACTTGGAAACCGCTACTGTGTTGAACATAGCCATGGGCAACANACGTTTCAAATGTGGTACATTTTGCTTTTACACCTACTTCACTTCGCTAGCACCATCTTCCGTTAGTTTTACTTGTGTCTACACGACTCGACGGTGACCTGCGGACGCGATGTCGTGTGCCGGCCTAATGGTGACCTGTCACGTGACCTGTCGCGGGCCGACCAATCGCGTGCGTTCCCGGACGCCGGTGCTGCCGGCGGGCCATGGTTCGCGACCGGGTCGGTCCGCCTGCGTCCAGCGACCGACCGTGTTGTGACTTCAAATCAGGGCCTCGGCTAAGAAATTCTCACCAAGGTGGGGGGATTCGAGACAAAAAAATGTTGGTTAGGCATATGGTTAAGCACGTAACCCGAATTCGTATTAGGAGGTAATTTTTATCAGTGTCAGTGGTAAAATAATATTTCGCTTCTCAGCCAAATGTTTTTGACCGGGGGGGGGCAGGGTCAGGTCGTCAACAGATTCACATTTTATTAAAAGCGTAAATTGATTGGCTCGAAGGGGGCATGGCCCATGCCCCCTCCCCTTAGCTACTTCCCTCCGTGGTATCCCCATACATAGTACTGAGGTACGGATACATTTTGTATGTGGTAATGACAAACATAAGTGTAAAATTAAAACAAAATATAGTAAAAAATTAAATAGTGAAGCTAAATAAAAATGTTTAACTTAACCACGCCCATCATTCAAGATCCACACCTGTGATGTCGATTTTGAACAACGATTGGGGGACCGAACAGGAACGGAGCGAAGGGATCCACCGGGGCCATAGCTTTACCAATACAACTAAATCGGTCGAGCATTAACACATTTCCTGAACTTTAGATCTAAGCAGCTTATACGAGGGACAATTTGTTTTAAAGCAGTTCTAAGTCCGGGCCTTACCAGTGCACGGCACCAGCCTAGTCGTGTCAGGAGACGCATCTGACGCCCCCCCCCCAAAAAAAAAAAACTCAGCTCATATGGGAATCAGGTAGAATCCACAAATGCCGTTAGACTCCTCATCTAAATTCATGTAATAATGGTCAAATTGCTCAGTCAAACACTGTGGCTGTGGTTCGACCATTGACTTCTCTGGAGATGCAGAGAGTGGCACTTGACGTGACCTGACACGTGACACGTGACCTGGTGAGTTCAACTGAGAGGACCCTCTTCGGAAAATTACTTAATAAGGTGCACAAGTCATGCCGAAGCAGCTGTGCCATAAACGGTAGTGCTGAACGTCGCCAATTCTCGACAAAATAGGGGGCGTCCCAATCAAGCCTCGCGTTATCGATCGTGTCGGCCAAATGCTGGCACTCAGCCCTAAATTTACTCGTCGGATATGCGGTGAAATGAGTTATTAAATCGAAATATGGCTGTGGGGGCCATGGGCACCTTTGGGAGGAGGCGAGGGCCACTACAGAAAAGACAAAGAGCTAAAACTTTACGAAGGAGATAAACATTGCTTCGCCGATATTCCCCCGGTTTCGTCGTGTGATATGATGAAGGAGGTTCGAATAGTGTATGTTTCTAGAATCTACGAATTTTTCAGAAGCTTAATTTCTACAGATCACCGTGGCTGAAACCATGGTATATGTGTCAGATGCCTGATCTACGGCCAGAAACAAGGGAGATCCCAGAACTGCAAAATACATGTTTTGGCAGCGAAATCCCAAAAAATTATCAAAAAAATATGACAAACTAATTGGGTTTTGTTTCTCTATGAATGAATGTTTTTTTTTTTAATAAACCCCCTTTCGTTTTTTTTAAGGAATTTCCGTCATTTTTTGTTAATTTCAGGTGGTTGAGACTTGGGAGACTTTGGCCTTTTGACCCCTTTGGATGAGCCATTGGCCAGAAAACATTGACGAAACCGAAAGTATCATTTGGGGACCAGACTCAACATATGGAGGCGCCGAGGGCCACCTCAAACTTATATGAATTATAATCGGCACCTGTGCTCTACGCCAATTTCAAACCGACGCGACGAGGGGCGAGTATCCGTCCTCAATTTCTCAAATCTACGCTAGGTAGCTGCAAACGGCGTATTCTCAGCTAACAATTTAACGTTGTTGCTACGTTGTGACAAGGTTGCAACACAGCTACACAACGTTGTGATAACGTAGTTTTGTAGACTCCCAGGAACGTTGTCAAAACGTTACCTTGTAACGCTCACAAAACGTTGAAACAACGGTGCTACAACGTTATTTGTGACAAGCATAGCTAACGTCACTTACGTAGTTGAACACTAGTCTTAGTAAGATGGTAAAGATGATCAATTTAGATAATTGTACCACATTGCGAGCTGCTCTTCACAAGTTACTAGAGCAAAGTTGTGACATCGTAACGATACAACGTTGCTGTAACGTTTGACAGCGACGTTTATGTGACTTTTTCTTTATAACATTCACGACGTTTTCGCAACGTTGTTAAAACGTAAAATTTTAACTTTATTTTTCACAACGTTGTTATAACGGTATCTGTTACCTGGGTTAGTGATTGTAAGTTGAAAGCATACTTCAGTGACGCTTTTATATACTTTTTATACTTTTATACAAGACCATGAAATCGTATGTTTTCTACAAATTTTGCTGTCACTAGGGGCGCAAAATTTTGTCACTGGGGAGGGAGCCAGCAGTCACTGTGGGTGCATTTGATCCCTCCCCCTATTAGCATTCTATCCGCGGCTATGCAGTAGAGTAAAACAAGCGTTGGGTGACTGCATTAATTTTGAAAAGGCTAGTGATGTATAATATACATTAATTATTGTGCCCACTCGTGTCGAATCAACTCACTTTCACTGCGGAAGAAAATGTGTTTCACTGGGTGGGGGGGGGGGGCAGTTCCCTCCACTGGATGGACAATTTCCGCCGCCCCCCTCCCCCAGTTAACATGTTATTCCAGGCCTTGTACCCAACGGCGGCCTATTTGGTGTCGACGATTTGTTTCAGGGATATTGTTCAACGTTGAACTGACTTAAAAAAGCGTCAGATATGTCACACTTCCAACAGTGAAGAAAAGGCAATGATCATGAACTCCGAATGAAGTATATGTATTTTTCAATATTCTTTCTTTGAATAAGGAAATTATCATAAGAAATTATTGCTAAACAAATGAAGGATAATTATTTTCCTACAAACACACCACACACAATATTTATCACGAAACAGCATACGAAAACTACCCTCAGCATCTCTAGATCCGCCGCAGCAGTTGGTCATCCACCACGCACCATCTGTCCAGCGGTCCACCCAGCAATCAGCCCAGCAAACACCCGTGCACGGCATCCCGTGCGGTGCGTCAGCAGGACAGTGGACATTGGGCAGCAGGACATTGGACAGCAGGACAGTGGACAGCAGGGCAGCTGGTCCGGGAAGGGGTCGCCGCGGGGGCGGTAGGGGGGACTGGGGATGGAGGACGGGGGGTCCACGTGGCCGGGCCGGTGGGCAGCGGTGGCGCGCGGCCGCCGTCACCCGTAGCCTCTGATTGGTCACATTCTGGCGTGACGTTGATGGACGATGATGGATGACCGATGTGTACTTTATGAATATGGCCGGGCGGTGGGAGGAGCCGACAGGACGGCCGGCGCAGGGTCCGGGCCCGCTCGACAGCTGGATTAGGGAGCCCGTGCAGTCTGCGTCATTCCGGGAATGTTGGAGCAGTCAGCTGGCCCACGCCGCCATATTTGAGGCTGTGTTGCGGAGTTTTTTAGGCTGCTTGCTGTTCGGTGGTGAGTTGCTAGGCCTGTTAGTTCGCCGTCTGGTGAATGAAAGCTAGCGGTGCTGGCTTTTCGTCCGAGTGGCGAATCGTTCGCACCGACAATCGCCAGCTATTGCCAACAAACGATGCAATTTTAGGGCTGTCGCGATTATCACAACGACAAGAGCAAGCATTCGCCACGGGCCGGCGTCGAACACGAATCCGACGGACCGGTCACGTTTCTATTTCGCAAAAAACGCGCCGTCTGATGAGGCGATTTTTATCACGTCCGCTACGACACGCCAGGTTAGCCGCTGCCGCGCCGCAAACGACCCCGAACACATCATCGTATAAATACAACATACAACAATTTGGCGCCGGCGTATAAAGGCTACACGGGTCATCTTTCCAACCGACCGTCAACTCATGATGACTGCCGCTCGCAGCCGGTCACGTGGTCATGTGACCACTGACCAGGTGGTCATCACGGGACCACGTGAGCGCCCCGCGGTCCATGCCTGGTCGGCCATAAACCGCGCCGTATCGGGGCGGTGGCCGCCGGCGTGCCGGGACAGACATTTGTTTACAATGTCCGTGGGAAAAGCGCCATGTAAATTAGGTCGGCGACAGAGAGTCGCCGTGCTGTCGGTACGCGTGACGTCATGTCACGTGGTGTCGGGGTCGTGACCCCGAACGGTGGTGGAGAGGCGCCCGTCTCACGTGGTTCGCCTCTCGTCCGTCACTCGTTTCTCATAACACGTCTTCCGTAACACGTTTCCTGTAACACGTCTCCCGTAACTCGTCTCCCGTAACACGTCTCTCGTAACTCGTATCCCGTAACACGTCTCCCGTAACATGTCTCCCGTTAATCATCTCCCATAACACGACCCCCATAACACGTCTCTCATAACACGTCTGCCATAACACGTTTCCCGTAAACACGTATCCCATAACACGTCTCCCATAACACGTCTCCCATAACACGTCTCTCATAGCACGTCTCTCATAACACGTCTCCCATAACACGTCTACCGTAACACGTATCCCATAACAAGTCTTTGTAAATCGTCTCCCATAACACGTCTCCCGTAACTCGTCTCTCGTAATTCGTCTTCCATAACATATCTCAAACACTTAAGTGGATATAGTTTGTCTTTACACAAAGGGTGGTTTGGGTCACGCAGTATATGGATATTCCTTATATATAGGTATTTCATCTTTAGCGTATGACCCTTGGACATCTGGCATGACAATGTGCTCGGTGACTTATAATTTCCAGTCTGTATAAGTTTCCAAATAAAGCTTTGTGATTGTCTAGAAATACTAGTCACATTTTGGTTAATGTTAAGCCAAGCTCTTCGCCAGTGAACACAAAAAACGGTCGAGCTAGAATATACGCTACAAAGAAACATATGATAACACATAAGGTATATACATGAGGATATCAACAAACAGATATATAATACAAACACGGAATTGAAATTATGCGACAGTTAAAAATCAAAACAATAACAACAACAAAAACAATGTAACAGCCAACAGACTAGAATCCTTTCTGTTAACTCTAGTCCACTAGCCAGCGTTTCTAAATTTGGTTCCACCTAAATACATATTTTTTGACGCTCTGAATCCATTAATGTCCAGGACTTTCGTAAACTACTTAATCATCGCAAAAAAGTATTGGAGTCCTTATTCGATTTAAATAGTTTGTCATCGCTGTTATATTCCGGCGGCTAACATAAGCCATTAAACGTTTGCAAAATATACGTATTTCTGTACTTTCATCTGTGACACTTGATCACAAGCTGTCTCTATCCATAACTCTTTTTTCCAATTTATTCATTTAATTAATCAACTTTCTCTCATCTTAAACTAATCTTTATGCAGCCTTCATAATCTGACATATATTACTATTAATTGTTCCTTATCTATGACTCTTTGACGAAGTAATAATACTTACGTATCTAAAATTATCTGCGCTGTGCACCTCTCTTGCACAAGTCCTAGGAGCATCAATGTCAATATGTGATAAATATCGCCCACCTAAGCGAATATCAAACCGTATCAACCATCTGCTGTCATTTCATCAATCGTCATTGGCAATTAAAAGAACATTAAGCATGAGTTTCGGAAACATTTGATCGAGAAACGTTTCCGAACGTGACATAATGACGCCCGTTCAATCATTCCAGGGCTATCAATCCTAGGCGTGCTGGTTCGCGCTTGGAATCGCAACACTGTAAATACTTTCATTAATTTCGATTTTCCCGATTCGCATCATGCCCAGTTCACTCGCAGCAAAGAACTCACAATAAGTTGTTTTATGCAGAACTTTCGATAGTATATCTGTCGATTTCACTTTGGTACACAGCTGTCCCATGTAAAACCATTAATTCGTCCATTTCTTTTCCGGGCACCATTTATTTGGTGGCTCTCTTTTCATTGGTGACGTGGTGTCATTAGTCATCTGGGAGTCACGGGATGGCTGCTGCCGCCTCCGGTCGTCCCCACCGCCACCGCCACCGCCACCGCCACCGCCACCGCCACCGCCGCCTTCGCCGCCGCCTTCGCCTTCGCCACCGCCACCGCCACAGCCACCGCCACCGCTGCAGCTCGGCGGGACATGGCGGGGTTCGCAGCTCGGGGGCAGAGCTACTCTCCTTCGGACTGCAGAGTGGAGCCTTATATGTAACCTGGCCCAGATACCACGAGGAAATTCGAACAAATTATAGAAGGTAATTGAATATAAAATTGGTCTTGTCGTCAAGCAGGTCATAGCTATGTATAATTTCATTACGGCTCTTTTTCGGAAGACAAAATTTTGAACCCTCTGCTGAGGTAAATACAAGGCCGAGAATGTATTTATGTTTGTTTTTTTACAGAATAGCAGGAGCATCTTAAACATCTTATAATAATGCTAAGAAAAAGCCACAAAATTAAAGCTGCACAAAATGTTGACATGTTCTTGTGATATGTTTTCGCCACTTAATACATATAAGTCGCTAGGAATTAAGACCCGTCAACAGTGACCAAAGGCTTTATCAATGATGGCTCTGCCTCCTTTAAGTGATTCACTGCTGGGAACAACAATTTCTGACCAAAACATATTAAGTAAATAGAAGTTCGCCCTCATGCTCATATTATGTGGAAATATTTAAATGGAATCCATGGTGCGGTGCGGCGGCGGCGGCGGCGGCGGCGGCGGCGGCGGCGCGGCGGCGGCGGCGGCGGCGGCGGGCGGCGGGCGGCGGCGGCGGCGCGGCGGCGGCGGGGCGGCGTAGCGGCGGCGGGGCGGCGGCGGCGGCGGCGGCGGCGGCGGCGGCGGCGGCGGGCGGCGGCGGCGGCGGGGCGGCGGCGGCGGCGGCGGCGGCGGCGGCGGCGGCGGGGCGGCGGCGGCGGCGCGGCGGCGGCGGCGGCGGCGGCGGGGCGGCGGCGGCGGCGGCGGCGGCGGCGGCGGCGGGGCGGCGCGGCGCGGCGGCGGCGGCGGCGGCGGCGGCGGCGGGCGGCGGCGGGGCCGGCGGCGGGGCGGCGGCGGCGGCGGCGGCGGCGGCGGCGGCGGGCGGCGGCGGCGGCGGCGGCGGCGGCGGCGGCGGCGGCGGCGGCGGCGGCGGGCGGCGGCGGCGGCGGCGGCGGCGGGCGGCGGCGGCGGCGGCGGGGCGGCGGCGGCGGCGGCCGGCGGCGGCGGCGGCGCGGCGGCGGCGGCGGCGGCGGCGGCGCGGCGGCGGCGCGGCGGCGGGCGGCGGCGGCGGCGGCGGCGGCGGCGGCGGCGGCGGCGGCGGCGGCGGCGGCGGCGGCGGCGGCGGTGGCGGCGGCGGTGGCGGCGGCGGTGGCGGTGGCGGTGGCGGTGGGGACGACTGGAGGCGGCAGCAGCCATCCCGTGACTGCCCGATGGATTTTATTTAAATATTTCGACATGATAAGAGCATGAGTTTAAGCTCTTCTTTAATTATTTTACTTATAATGCTCAAAATAACATTTCATACCATTAAAACTCATCAACAAAAATGCATTAACCATCGCCTTGGTGGGGGTCATTTTGAACCCCTCCCTGAGGTTTTTCCGGCATAGCGGGAACACGGCGCGCCGTGTTTTCCGCCGCGGCGGCGCGCAGCGCCGACAAATTTTGTACAGCTGTTTGGACATTAATTGCCCACACATTGTTAAAGTTTTGACCTCAGGTCATCTCAGGTCACCAGGTCATGTCAAGTGACCTTGCCCTCAAAAATGTTTGTGATCGTGCCAAAGTCACGGTCTTTGTCCGATAAATTTGAAATTTGCAGGATGTCATAAGGTCATAAGAACCTACAATTGGTGTACCTTCAAAGTTTTTGCATCGGTGACCTAGGGTCACATAAATTTCCTGACCTCTCCATTATAAGTGAGCGGGAAAATATATAAATGCTTCCTATTTGGACAATATTCATTGGATTCGGCCGATTCTTTCAGAATTATGTTATTTTAACTCATTCTTGATGACCCAGATGCAACTGTTGCTCACTAATCTCTGCAAGATCATCTGACGTCACCAGCAATTATTTCCTAATAACTCTCGATATCATCAAGATAGACACGAGCGGATGACTACCACTGTGTTTGTCTCGTCTGGACGCGTCGCCCCATATGCAACATGACCTACCTAGGTCACCAAATGACCTTGACCTGAGGTCGAATTTTGAAGTTGACCTAAGTCACCATATATTTTTTCCAAGCACCTTGATGATAAAAATACGATGGTGTTAAGATCTTCGCCCTATCTGTTGTATTATTAAAAGCTATTAAGGAAAATAAACTTTACCCAAAATTACATTTGTGAACTTTGATGACCTTTGGAGCCTAAACTATTGACCCGAGCTACATTTTTTTCTTTAATCGTCGATTTCATTTTTCAAGAGCTTTCATTTGCAAGACCTTTCATTCATTTGGTTATTTTGACCTGACCCCCTCCATGGGTAAGTTGTCTCGGAGGCCCACCAGGGCGCGGGTTAACATATATTTAGAACGTAATTCACTTCGAGAGAAACAATAACGATCAATTTAAATGGCACTAAAATACAAAATAACCAGCAACGCGCCGTAGATGGCGATGGACGAGCGAGCGCGAAGGAAATGTATGGTGAATTTCAACTGAATCGAGCAAGTATTTTCTGAGATACAAAAAGGGTGCGCACGTGTGAACGTGCAGAGGCACCCACCCCTGACTTGTGGGAAAGTGGCAGCTGAGGTTCCCTAGCCACATACCAAATGTGAACACAATCGGCTCAGTCGTTCCTGAGATATAGAATAGGGGTTTGCACGTGCGCGCGTGCATAGTGCATAGCGCGCGTACACCCCTGGATTGTGGCAAAGTGGCGGCTGAGGGTTACTAACCACATGCAAAATGTGTGCAGAATCTATCCAGCCCTTGCGGATTTTTTAGAGAAAATATTTGTATACACCTCTCACGCGGCACGCGCCACGTGCAGTGGTAGTCACCCACATGAGTCGACACTGGTCTCAAACCAAGTAGATTGGATTGCTTTTTGCAGGCGCGGATCCAGGATTTGAGGTCAGGGGGGTGACATACAAAAAGTTCGCGCCTTGGGCGCGAATGGGCACGACCGGCTCAGGGGGAGGCCCTAGCGCCCTGGATTCGCCGCTGCACTTTCCTAGGCATACAGCAAAGAAGTGGCTTGTGAATCGGGACGTGTTGCGGTTGCAGAGATTATGAGCTCTCAAAAGCGTCACCACGGGTCGGGCCGGGCCGGCGCTCATATGAATATTTTCACCATATACCACGGAAGGACGAACGAGCGCTTCGCGCTCGCTCGTAATCATTCCAGCTGTCATTTCTGTAACCAGATCATCCTCATGGATGTGAGTGTCGGAGAAGCCTCCACACCCAACATCAGCAGCGGCTTAGTTACATATCATTAGTAAGCATGCTGCATAGCTGAGCTCGAGAAACACTATATTATCTCAAAATGGAGCGACACTCGGAGGCATAATTGTGATCCATAGTTCAGTGTCAAGAGCTTTTGCTGATAATAAAGGTCAAACGTAGCATTCATCATGGGAATTAATTATTCATCTCACTGGCCAAACGGCTGTTGCGAATAAATCACTTAAACCCACACTAAGCCACCAGCTGGATGAGGAAGCCCAACCTATCTTCTGCAATGTTGTGACGTCGATTCCTCGGGGCGAAAACACGACTCGTGTCTGCCACGTCTGTGATCGTTCCTCATGAGCCACGGGCCCATGTCAGAATAGAAAACGAACAAACATACGGAGCATTCAGCTCGTGCCGCGCAGAAAACGAGCATAGTTTGTATTATTTCATTTAGCACCGCACACTTGTCTTGCCATTTCGTGACATGTAGAAAATCATGCAAAGTGAAAACATGCCGCATACAATATAAGCAGCGCATCGAGTTGTTCTAAAAACTTCAGACCAAGTCCAACAAAACTGGAGACCAAAGAGCCTCGAACTTGGTCAATGTTGCATCACTTGACATCAGCTGCATACCTGTAAGCCTTCGGAGACATTCTAACGACATCTAAACCAGGTTTCTTGTCCGATTCAGTACCACAGCCGCTTTATGTCCGCCCAGCCGGAACCATGCGTACCGTCAACCAGAAGTTGTTTCGCCGCCAGCCATGATTAATTATCGTCGGAAATCAATTAGTCTGTCTGATTGATGACACCCTGATGGATGTTCTCACGCCTCTGGTGCTCGCCCATTTGATAGGCTTTAATTCGGCGGCAGTCGGTCCATGTCGGCGGCGGCGGGCTGTCGAATCTGGGGCGGAGAGATGGCCCTCCGCCTCCGCCTCCGCCTCCGCCTCCGCCTCCGCCTCCGCCTCCGCCTCCGCCTCCGCCTCCGCCTCCGCCTCCGCCTCCATCACCGCCACCGCCACCGCCCCGGCACGGGCCCGTCCACCGGCATCGTCCAAAATCAGACACGAGACGCTGTACTGTGCAGTGGTAGATCAGGTGGCTTGGTTGTTTGCATTGCTCGGAAATTTGGCAGGCGTTGAGAAACATCAGCTCTTCACGATGTCATAACTGAGTTACTACGGCCCAAAAGAAACATACCATTACGCAATGTCTTACGAGTTACGAAGTCTAAAGCAAACTAGACCGAATACAATGGCAATTAAAATGTTCAATGTTTTAATGACATAATGCTAAGCATAAATAACATCTCAAACACACTTGAAACAGCACACTTAATTCAGCTGTGTTAGCTTAACCCGCGCCGGGGCGGGAGGCGTTTAGACGCCCCCCCCCCCCAGGTTTTTCTAGGACAAACGGCGACGCGTAGTGTCGCCAAATTTGCAGAACCTGTTCATTAATATTTTGCACAGCTCTCGCTATTTTTGACATTAGATCATGTCAGGTCAGGTCATCAGGCCAGGTCATGTTACCCCACATCCACAAAAAAATGCGGTCCTACCAAGGCCACAGTTTTTGGCTGATTGGTTTCATACTTACAGAATTTCATGGGAGCATTATTACCTACAGTTCATTTATCTCAGTTTTGTATATTGTCGACCTAAGGTCAGGTCAATTTCTTGAACTCTCTATTATAAGCCAATGGGAAAATATTCAAATGCATTCCATTCTGAGGATACGCATGATATCAGCCCAATTCCTTCTGTTTCATGTAATCATAGGTCATTCTTAAAGACCAAGGTGCAGTCTTTGTTCTGGAATCCCTACAAGGTCAGCCGAGGTCATCCGAAGTCACCAACACCTTTTCGTCAATAATTATCGATACAATCAAGACAGAGAAGTGACAACAGCACCAACATGTTTTTTTCGTCAAGACGACGCGCCTCAGAATGTGCAACATGACCTTATTGGGTCACCACTTGACCTTGACCTGAGGTCACATTTCTAAGTTGACCTAACCTGGTTATAATATACATGATTCAAAGCGCCTTGTCGAGAAAAACACGATGGTGTCACAATTACTTCTGTGTCTAAATTAAGTAAACCGTTATACGTGAAAACAGTTTTGACAAAAAATAACCTTTTTGACTTTCGATGACCTCTGGAGCCCTAATCATTGACCTGAATTCAAATGTGCTGAAATGTTAGCGACTGCAATGATTTCAATAGTCTTTGATTTGTTATCTGTTCTCTTTTAGCTATCATAGTTTCCGAGGTAATTGGGGGCATCTGGAGCTAAGTTCTATATCTGGAAAATCTGGCCTTTGATGACCTCTGGTGACCTTAATATTGACCTGATAAAATTTTCCATTGATAAAGTTTCCGAATCCTTTTTGACAAGTTCTCGAACGGTGTTTCTGGTTTATGTCTAGGTCTCATAGGAGCCAAGTTAGAAGGGGGCGTCGAAACGCCCCCCCGGCCCGAGGAAGATGGCGCCGAGCACTGGCCCGGCGCGGGTTAAGTGACGTCGACAAAAGCTTGGCACGTGCAAATATTAATATTTGCATATATCAGTCAAGGTTCAAGACATTCGAAAGTGCTCGTCACTTATTGTCTCTGGCCCCTCACCTCTTTTCCTCCAGTGGCAGCCGTCTTCCATTCCTGGCTACCTAGCTCCGACCCCGGAGGCAGGTGATGGCACCAGGGACGGGGAGGGAGGGAGGGAGAGGGACGGGGCAGTGGCACTTAGGTGATAGGGTACCGAGCGGCGGCGGTACTGTGTGTTGACGAACCGTCCCCGGTCAAACCGTGCCGCCAATGGGAGCGGCTGGAGGCAATAAAAAAGTCGGGCCCACTCGCCATCGCCGCCGGGCCGATCAAAACAAAGGAGTGGCCGCGCTGACGGGATTAACTTGTCTGTGTGAGGAATGTAGGTGTTGATAGGCGCCGACCTTTGATCGTGCCGCCGTCAAACCAGCGCTCCGGTTATTTTGGGACGTTGCGGGGATTTTTTGACGGGTGCAGGGATGTTTTCTGGTGATATGATGCGGGTGGACAGAGATGAATGATGGTACGTTTTTGTTGGGGAATATGTTTTGGAGGACAACTGCGATATTTGTCTGTTACGTGTGTGATTGATTGCGTTATCTCACGAATAGCTTCACATGGATGCAATCATCCTGTGAATCAAACAGCTCCATATGCCCACGCTCACAAGATTTGTAAACAAATAATTGCACATTTGGCTACTCTTTAATAGTTCACCTCTAAGGGTTTTGAACTGAAATGACAGATTTGTAGAGCAGATTAAAAATGGGTTCTGGCGAAAGAATTACCTTGCTACCCTTAGAAGCTTAGTCACAGGACTAGTGGGCCTCTTCTAGAATAATAAATTTCGGGTCACGAAAGACTACCCCGTGATCCAAAACCAACCCGAAACTTCTTCCAAAAGGGCACCTGTGTCGAAGTTACTTTGAGTTAGTTACAGTAAGTAAGAAGTTACTCGAAGTTATTACTAGCTGCGAAGTTTCGAGGAAATGAAACTTTGTCTTCTAAAAGAGGCTCACTAGTCCTGTATCAAAACTACATATCGTAGCGAGTTAATTCTGCAACCAAATCCCATTTCTCGATATGCTCTACAAATCTGCTAACTCAATTCAAATCCTCATGTTAAAGATGAACTATTCGCTTAAAAGGGAATGTTTCACCTTTTTGAAAGTTGCCAATTCTACCCAGGCTGTAGTCGAACACATACAGAAGTGCTGCTGAACATGATCCCAGCTAACAATCTGACGTTGTTGCTACGTTGTGACAAGGTTGCAAAACAACCACACAACTTTGTGATAGTGTAATTTTGTAGACTCCCAGGAACGTTGTCACAACGTTACCTTGTAACGCTCACAAAAAGTTGAAACAACGTTGCTACAAAGTTACTTTTGACAAGCATAGCTAACATGGCTTCCGTGGTCGATCATTAATCTTAGTAAGATGGTGAATATGCTCAATATAGATAATTGTACCACATTGCGAGCTGTTCTTCCCAAGTTACTAGATCAAAGTTGTGACATCGTAACGATACAACAATGCTGTAACGTTTAACAGCGACGTTTAAACAACTTTTTCTTCACAACATTCACGACATATTGATAAAGACTGATTTGGCTTTAGACAAAAATGCATTTTTTGGGTGCCACAGATCGAGGTACTTCATGGAAAACTAGGTCAGAAATTCACAGGGTCAAAAAGCTAAAAATAAGAAATCCGAAAAGTTTTCTCGCATGATTTCGATTATAAAATGCGCAAAGTTATTTTACAGGCGACGTGAACGGAATGATGCGGACATCGGCGTAATGCCTCGCGCCGCGGCGGCGGCTGGAGTTAAATGGAACTTTGTGTTTTTGCCCAGATCCCAGACGTGGTGCGCTGAATCAAGCACATCTAGTGCTTTTGCACCATGTCTGCAATTATTATTCCAAACAGTGCATGCATTGAACAATAAACGTGATGATGATGATGGTGATGATGATGATGATGATGATGATGATGATGATGATCGGCACCCGGAAGCTGCTCCAGCAGTGCCCAGCTTACTGGACCGAAGAGCTAATAGTGGGGAGTAGAGGTTCTTTAGGGCGACCAGGGCTCTTTCTGTAAGACCAAAGGACCCTTGGACGTTTACAAAAGCCCTGTGCATCTCAGAGTGGCCCCTGGATAAGCCTTAAGGGCCCCTGAGTGGGTCAGAGGGCCCCCTAATTACGTTAAAGGGTTCCTAGCCAGCGCAGAGGGTCCCTGGGCAGGTCGAAGGGGCACCTAGGTAGGTCAAAAGGGCCCCTGAGTCGGTCAGAGGGCCCCTTAACGCGTCGAATGGGCCCCTAGCCAGCACAGAGGGCCCTTGGACAGGTTGAAGGGGCCCCTGTGCATGTCAGAGGGGCCTCTGGTCAGGTCGGAGGGGCCCCTGAGCATGTCGGTAGGGCCAAAAAACAGCCAGCGCAGTTCGGTCGAAAGGTCGATAGAGCGCCTGAGCAGACTGGAAGGCCCCTAGCCAGACCAGAGGGCCCCTGAGAAGTTCAAAGGGCCCCTGTGCAGGTCAGAGGGGCCCCTGACCAGACAGAAAGCCCCCTGAGCGGGTCAGAAGGGCCCTTGAACATGCCAAATGGGTGCCTCGCCAATACGGAGGGAGCAGACCTTTTCATTCGTTCTACTGGGCCCTTTCAACGCTCAGGAATGGGCCCTCTCGAGGCGCCCCCCCCCTGAGCGAAATTCTGGCTACGTGCTTAGTAGAGACCCTTTTGAGGCGCCGTCCTCAGATGGAATCCTGGTTACGTGCCTGGTTCATGGGCCTCTCTGGGGGTCCTGAGGTCCTGGTCCAATCCAGCTCATCAAAAGTTGAAGAAACAAATGTGCATCACAAAATAAAGTGGCAGAAATCCATAGAGAAAAAATGAGTGCGGCGCTAACTAACTAAATACCTATTATAACATGGAAATCCACATTACAAATGCTGCAAAGGCTTATATACACGCAGACAAAATGAATATACATTTTTACGTCATTTCAGCCGACCCCCTCAATAATTATCGGTGACGCCACTGCGAGTTGGTATGAGATAAACGTTATTATTACTTGTGTGTGTATATGCCACGGAACATTGCTTTTTTGTGTTATTTAAAGGGAATGTTTCACATTAACATAATATTTGAGTTGAGATGGCCAAGTTGTTGGATTTCCATTGAAATTAAGCATTGTAAAAGTAAAACACCCACAGGAGGTCTAATCCGAAAAGTAAATTTGAGTTTGTTTTGAATCTGCAAAAAATGAAGGCCCTAGTGTATATAGGGTAGCCTCTTAAAGCCGATGTCGTCATCCCTTTTTATCAAATGTTGATGAAAGTAGGACTTGTTTTAGATTTGGCTAACCATTAGCCATACACTATCATAACATTTTGCAGCGGAAGGTTTTTTCTATTTCCCAAAAGTTCCTTCATAGACGTCATCAGCCCAAATTCTAAAACTTAGTTTTTCATGAAATGGACACTGTTTGTGAGAAACAATGTTCAGAATCGTGTTCGGCAGCAATTACTTCATATTTTGCACCACAAGCGCGTACATTGCACAACTTGCCAATAAGTGAAACATTCCCTTTAAGTTATTGTGTTTTCCGAAAAGGTGCCTTTTACCGAAAAATCCAAAAATGTGTCTTTTTCTACAAAAATAATAATAACAATATAAATAATCTAGAATACCAAAATAATGTAACCAGCCCAAATCCACCAATAAATGGGGTACATTTTTGCCACAAAAGTTGTCCCACTCAAACCAAGCCGAGCGGCTGGATCCATCCAGGGGTGGATAGGGCAGGGCTGCCCGAAAGCACATACTAATGTTGAAAGGATATCTCGGAATGTAGTTATGTTTTAAAGTGACTGCAATGGTTAATTTGACAAATACAGTAATCATAAATACAACAAATATGTAGGTGTGATTTTGGCACTTCTGTTCTGAATAGTCGGTTAAATAATTGTCTGTCCAACTCAAAATGCCAATGGGCCAGTATAAAATACCACACGAGGCCGATAAATAATGTATTTAGGACCGAGTTTGCTGTTGGATTTTCCAACCCAAGACCGAAAGTCGAGGGTGGAAAATCCTACAACTACTGAGGTCCTAAATAAATTATATCGGCCTAAGTGTGGTATTTATTTTATCATATGTCTACCTCCGTTTTGAAAACTGCGTAAAAATAGTTTGATAAAATTTAAATGCCCGGCGGGCCGAAAGTTTTGATCAATTGACTTAAAAATTATCTTCTGAGAGCTGAAAACCTTTTACCATATGCCGATATATCCCTTTAACGTTAGCACGTGAGGGCAGGCATAACATTTCAGCTCAATTATATTTGATCTGGGAAAACATTTCTGCCCCGGGCCGAAATGTTTTTCCAAATCTCGTGCAAATAGTATGTCGTAATTGTTTTGTTTCATACATCTCCGTGTTCATAATAGTTTTATTAAAGAGTGAATAAAAAGAACTATAAATGAAACAGAGAGAAGTTAAAAAAATGAAAAGGTGTTAACATGAGGCAATAATAGATAAAGTACCGTGACTGTATGGAAAATCTTTGAATTTCTTTATTCAACTTCATCGCCGTGGTTGAAACCCAAGTATGGTGGAAAATATGGCTTCATTTGGTCCATTTCAGCGGCATATGGTAATTTTCATACCACACTTGGGGCCGGAATAATTTTTGGGGACCTCGGTCCGTGCTCGAATTTCCGCCCTCGACCTCGGTCCGGCTGAATATTCAGCTCGGACCTCGTTCCCAAAGAATTGTTTGCCCGGCCCCGTGTGGTATTATATATTACCACCTGCTCGCGCTAATGCTAATAAAATACTGAGAAATATGATAAAATCGTTTCCCAGATACCCTTAACAATAGCGCTCAGTGGGCCGAGAACATTTCCCAAAAGCACGTGCTAATGTTGAAAGGATATCTCGGCGTATGGTATTGTAAAGGAATAAAAAAGCGATTGCAGATTTATACATGTTACATCAAAATCATGTTATTTATGATAATCGATTAACGTTTTTTTGTATACCTGGTATTTGCTATATGTCCATTTTTTTAAGAGAGTGATCAAGAACCAGATCACTCTCAAAGTGATCTGGTTCTTGTTCATACTGCGTTCAAACAGTTTTCTCTGCGCTTGTGTGGACTGTGGAGCTACAAATGTAATGAAGTATAATATGACCAGTAACTAGCAAACAATCGCATTCACAACCTGTCTTGCATGGAATGATATGCACACATGGTGTGTTACAAGACCCAATAGACTATAAATTAGACCATACATGTGCAGTTAACATTACGTCTGCAATCTTTAACATACTGAATGAGCGACGTACTTCACCCATTAACGCCCATATATAGGACGGGGGAGTTCTTATACGGCACATTCTGTTATTTCATCACACTCTGTTATTTCATATCCTGTCTGACAAGTCACTGACCAAGTAACCATTTTTGCTGGGTCTCATTGCTGAGCCTCATACGGTTTTGCATCTAATTAATACATTATTTAAAAAATATACAGTCCAAAATAATATTTTAAGACGATCGGTTTATGCAACAGTTTATTGAGATTGACACAAATGGGATACAGCTAATTTCAAGTCCGTTTTAAACGGAGTCTACGAGTGTTGCGAAAATAAGTACAATGGTTTTTGCTGCGCACTCCAATTTGTTGTTTTAGCTTAATTCATTGGATCTTGCCTAAAAATTATGTGACTTCCTATTTTGCATCAACATCTATTTGTAACTTTATTATTATCAGCAATACAAGCTCGATGTATGCACTATTAATTTGGGAGCAGACTTGTGCCTGGATTCCGAAGTTGGATCTGGGATCACAGCGGTTCCTGTGGTATAAAATGCATGAAGATGTTGGATCCCAGTGGATCTCTCTGCGTAAAATGCATGGAGATCTGGGATCCCTTTGGATCCCTCGGTGTAAAATGCTTTAGGATCTGGGATTCAGTGGATCTCTAATTAAAAACGAGGCCTTAGATCTTGAAACGATGAGAAGTAGGGACTGACATCATGTAATTTGTGGTTTCATTTGCGTTACTCCCTTATCGTCGTGTCTGCACTTAATGTAGATAATTGTTAATGATCTGCAATCAATTTTGTAGAGTTCAATGTACGCCCTGTACCTAAAGCAAACTATATGCGCTCAAAATTAATTTGTGTGTTGCAATATTAGCATAAAAAAAATTAGCTCAAAGATGATGTACCTTACAAGCGTCCTGGAGTATAGTCTAGAAGTTGGATCTGGGATCCCAGTGGATCTCTCGGAATAAAACATATTAGGATCTGGGAATCTTTGTGGATTCCTGGTAATGTCTTGTACCTGGATAGGTACCTCAGCGATAGTGAGACTCCCGGGACACCGAGCATATAATATCCAGATTCCTCAGCTGGACGATCCTGCCAATCCAGGCACATTATCTTGTGTGGTGAGATATTAAGTTCAATTGATTGACGAGTATAGTTTTGGATTCTATTCCCTCCACTATGAATAGTTATATTTCAGCATTAAGTGTATAAGCATGTATAAGCTAGCAGGAAACGATGACCAATACATAGACCATAGTTAGCTGTGAAGTGATGTTAGTGATGATGATAGAAGTGATGATGTTATCGCCAACAAGAGTACAATTATACAGTCTGGCGGTCGAGTTTTTACTACCACATAAATTCCTGGATCAGGTGCAAAAAGTTATGTGCCTCAACCATCAGATATACAAATGCACATTGTACACTTGCCTTTTCCATGAACAGTGCTGCTAAGGGAATATGTTGCAAAGTCAGTTGGTCAATTGCTAATTCAGAGTGTCGTGCATCAGCCAAACTGGATCTCACTGTATTTCAGCCACTGCAACCGCTTCACTGTATCTCACTGTAACCGCCCGGACTCACTGTAACCGGATCTCGCTGTAACCTTCCACACTTAGCCTGGTTAGGTGTAACTCACTGTAACAGCCCGGACTTTGCCGGATCTCACTGCAACCGCTTGTACTCACTGTAACCGCCCGGATTTTGCCTGGTTAGGCGGAAATTGGCAAGCCCTTATGGGTTATTTCGAGCGACATATACAGACGAGACGTGGTTTGAGGTTTCAAAAGTCACGACCGAGCTTGTGATTATGTGTGGTCGAGTTTCATAGTAAACTTACAAGGTTGGGATTACTACAGTTCTATGGAGGCCTCGATTAACTTATGCGGATGTAATAACGGAATGGGATCCATTGTTGTCCATTGTTGTCGTTTTCTTAAATTACATCGCTATGTGGCATTGTACTATCAAGCTTTATCGGAATGTTGTTTACAGTTTCAAACCGAAAGTAGCTTCCAATCACAAATCAAAGAAATGTTGAATATTACAGCATTCATATTTTTAACTATTTCTAGCTACATAATCGAGACATTAGTTGTCCTATCCTGTTGTTGATTGTCGAGCAGAGATGTCGCGATTCCAGCGACGTTACCTGAATCATCTGAACGAACGAACGAAGGAACGCAAGCGACGCTGGAACTCGAATATCAGGCAGCCAATTGGTTTCAAACACTTTTCTTGCTACTGAAGAAATCTGTCCCAGAAAGGTCAATCTACATGTGATGATTTCCCTTTGTTGTTTGTTTTCTGTATTTATCTGGAGGTGGCACAACCTGGCATACCTTACATCTGACTCGGAAAGAAGTAGTTCAAGATTCGGATGTGCCGTAGTTTGGTATCTAAGTTGATATAGAATACGACTTAATTATCTGCACACAATATCTGACACGACCGGTCTGTGGCTGCAGTTGCAGGAGACTGCATCTTGGTGCTAGCTGCTTCAAATACTATGCCACACTGTGTCCAAATCCCAAGACATGAGTACTACGCTACTGGCTAAATACCTCCGAGGGAAAACAAGAAAAACATTGGGAGACTGCATCATGGTGTTAAAGCATTCAGATAAGTGGTAGACTGTGCCGCACAGCATAAACATATTGCGGTACAGCCTACTCATTTCCTTAAGGGCGGTATATGTAAATGAAATATGTCTTACGGCAAGCAACTGCCGACAGCTCGGCATTGATATTCTGAAGGTTAGAGCATTTTAAGGACAATTGGACCATAACTGACAACAGTAACTATAAATTTACAACATATTTTTTTTCACACAAAATGATCACAGTAACTTGGGTGCCAGTATAATTGCACGCACGTATGCAATATACATACTGCCTTCTTTGCCCCTGTTTTTAGTAAATGCAATTAGCGTTTGATTGGGTTCCAATAAATGTCCAACAGAACATGCTGCATATAACTAATTCGGCAAACTAAAGCACAGGGATGTAGAAATCACACGAAAAGCGGAAGGTCAGTGAAACCTTGATCATGTGGGAAAACCAAACACTCTCCCCCATGTCAGATTTCTTTGCAAATTTTGAGCTTTTCTTGTCTTGAAGTGCTGTTTTTTTTTTTCTCAAAATTGCATTCAACATTTTTTTAACAAAATAAATGTAGTCCGAATGTTTTGTATGGATGGCTTTCCAAGGTCAGGACCAGCGCTAATCAGAGCTTGTTGCGCAAGTCCTGACCTCATCACCCGATCGCGCAACTCCTGTTGTCCGGCAGAATTTAGAGACGAAAGTTGTACGTGCCCGACATACTTGGACACGGTCCACCCCGCTCACTGACGTCACCTGACCTAGAGTGCGACTGCTGCCACCGGCCGCAGGCCATACTAGTCAGGAGCAAATAGCGAGCGCCGAAGCGACTCGAACCCGGATTGCGACTACTGGGATAGGTCAGGAGTCCAGCGCTCTCCCACTGAGCTACAGGGGCGGACTATACACTGCTTTAACAAAAATTCAAAAAGCGGGGACCATGACCCCTATTTTCCTACGCCTATCTTAAAGTATTCCAGATCTCCCAACCAACCTCTTGAAGCACATATTGAATGCAAGTTTTAGCGTTTTTTAAGCAATTGCTTATACGTTAGCTGTTTTGTGACAAATTATGCGCAAGAAATATCACTAAACACCACCATATCCTTAGCAAACTACCTAACTCTTGTGTATTGTACCCTACACCATATTCAACATAAAATAAACTGACGTGACATCTTATTCAACGAACAAGCGCTCGCTCACCTCTCCCGACAAACATACATACACAAACACCACACACACACACACACACACACACACACTGGTGAACACCAACTTCCTTCACTTACGAACCGCTCACCACTTTAACTTCCCTGCTCGCACACGCACAAAAACTGTCAGAGCGCCTGCTGATTGGATTCCACGCATACGCCGCTGTCGGCGCACCTACCCAATATTGCTGAAATATTACAGCCAACGGCAAGCATTCATTCCGTGTCGCACGCCGCTCGCGGTGGCAGGCGGACACGGCTATTGTGCTCACAGCTCGCCAACTCCTAACAGGCGGCAAGCAGTACCCAAACAACAAACGACTGTGGCCACCGCTGCTGCCGACGCCGGTGGTTTGTCGGGATAGCGATGACGATGGCGATGGGGAAGGGTGAGAGGATTCAGCGGTGGGGAGGGGGTGGACAGGGGTGCTCCCGGTGGGTACCTGCGGCCCGGCGGCGCGACCGCCGCGTTTCCGGCGGTGTCGCGTCGCGCGGTCCCAGTGCAGTTCCCGCGGAGGACACGTCTAATCTGGCGGACAATCTGCCCGGCTCCGCCCCCGGACCGGCCGCGACACACCGGCTGCCGCCGCGCGATTGACTTGTTTTGCCGGCAGAGTGATTGCGCACACTGTCTCGGCGCGCACTTACAATTGGTACGCCGCCGTGTTATGGGTCGTTTGTACACAGCACTGTCGGTCCAGCCGGCCATTAGATGTTAACAGCAGCCCTTTTCGCATGTTTTATCGGCCGAAGGGCCGTGTGCGCGCGGCTTTGACAGGTGGAATGGGCCTCGCCGGATCGGCCGCGGGGTGGCAGCACCGTCTATGTGTCGGGACTTTGATCTGGGCGCGCGCCCGACCGGCACGGACAACCATGGGCGGAGTCAGGATCCCAGGAAAGTGGGGTGCAGTGGCGGGTCCAGGGGAGGGCCAGCAGTGCGTGTTTTCGCCAATTTTGCTCGTGTCGTTTGATAGTTATAGTTATTAGAGCAATCCCTTGAGAAATGCGTGATATTAAGTCTTGATATGCGATAAACAGCTTACCCGCCTAACAAGGTTATTTACTATACGATAGATATTGGATAAACCCAGAAGCGCAGCCAGACCTTTAGCAGGGGGTGCAAGCCAGACATGGTGGGCCCCCTAAAAATACACGCTGGATATGAAAAGCTACGGATTTCGGCCACTTTATTTTGCGAGGGCCTCTTTTAACATTTTTTGTTATTCAACTTCTTATTTTTTCAACAGACTCTAATAGGCCCCTTGGCAGACTCGAGAGGCCCCTGAACAGACGCAATAGGACCCTGGACATGCTCGAGATGCCTCTTTTTTTTTTAGGCTGGGTTGGCTCAGTGGCCCCTGGACATTCTCGAGAGGCCCCTGGACCTCCACTGTCCAGGGGCCCCCTGGGCTAGCTTCGAAAGCCCTTCATTGTCTCTGAGGGCCCTTAGCATGCATCAGAGTGACCCTCGTCTGGTTAAATGGCTCCTCTGTGGCTTTTAAAAGCCATTTACCTTTTGCAAATGGTATCTGGGCTAATCTCAGTAGGCCCCCTGCGACCCACAAGGGGGTGGGGCAATTGCACCTTTGCCCCCTGGCTGCGGTATTGGATAAACCTACAACCTATGTAATTTATTGACAGTTTCCTTCTTTCTCTCTATGCATGCAAGTGCAACAGCCAAAGGGGTGATCAAAGGTGTTATGGCCCCAGGGACAGCTAAAATCTGCTAAAAATTGTCACATTTTCGAATTGTATTGAAAATGTTAAGCAGCTTTGACAAATTAACGTTTGTTTTACACAATTTATGTATATGCTAGAAATAAAATCTGGAGCTTTTTGGAGTTAAGTCAGACTTTCTGGTATTTTACCCCTTCCCTAACAAACCCTTTTGCCGGTCAGTAAATGGCAAAATGTCAGTCTTTGTTAACTATCAGCCCGAGGCAAAGTAAGATCATAAGAAAGTGAAATACAGTAGTAAATAGGAATATATTTAAAAAAATGTTTTGAATGCGATTCAGACGTGCAGTTGAAACGTAAACCAGAAGAAAAACTACAGCAAACAAGGTATAGCAAAAATATTAGGAAACTGCCAAATACTGCTGCTGCTGCTGCACTGCTGTGTTACAAATTTTCTACAAAATGTCCACCAAAGTGAGGATACATTTGTTTGGATGTAGCAAATAGCGGAGGATAGCCATCACAAATGTATTTAGTCATTTAGCACGTCGAAAAAGATAATGGTATCCCGAAAGCAACACTTCAATGACAGATGACAAATTAGCACACATTATTCAATTGCATTATGGTATTTGCAGCCATTGTTCAATAGAATGATGCTAAAGAAGGACATGTTTGACGATCGCTCTTTCTTATAACATCTACATATTCCTTTGTTACAAAATGTTTCCCATGCACGTATACATAAGATAGTGTTTTATCTGAGTCAAGCACCTGGCCAGGATTTCATCAAGGGGGTGCCTTGAATGGGCCCCTTCCCATGCGTTAAAAGGAAAAAAGGATGAAAAGGCACGTTACAAGATGGACAATGCAGTATCACATAATTGGTATGGGGCATGGGGCATACCAACTTTTAGGAGCTGGGGTTAGCAAACTGCCATATCAACTTTGGAACCAGTGACACCAATTTTGAATCAGCTATACCAGCTTCGAATGTTCTTTTAGGCTCAAGACCAGCCCTGTTCGGCATCTAAGAATCTCTAAGAATTGCTTTGAGTCTTATGCCGTGGATATACATTATCATCAATGCGTCGCATTGCGTACGGTGCGGATCTCTAAAAAATATATTGTGCGCTTAAAGTGCGGTTTAGAAGTTTAACAGAAAACTATTTTGCCCATCCATAAGCGAGGTAGCAAACATAACACATAAATGCGTATTGGAGAAACGGCACCATAATAGTTCTACGTTTAGTCGCACTATAATATAAGAAAACTCTGCAGCTAAAATTACGCCACGGAGCCGGCTCGGAAAGTTTTGAATTTTATTCCTTGGACAGCTGTATTATTACTGTTGAAAGTTTCAGTGGCCCTTCAGATCGTCTAGGGGACCCTCCGACTTTTTCAGCACCCTTCTGACCTGTTCAGGGACTCATCTGTGATCCGTGGAAGGACATGATGTTGAGTAGGTGATATATAGAAGCATATACAGGGTGCGGACGATAAATTATGACACTTTTCAGAGCACGTTTTAGCTTATGTAAAGCTGCTTGATTAACGTGGTCAGGGTATACAGTGCATGAACTGCTCATTATGTGCCTTCAGAGTGGTTTTTACGTTTATAGCTGAGTGCAAAACAATGGAGGAGCAGAAAAGGGCAGCCATTGTCGGTAGGTTTCGCGCCGGGTCGGTCCCGGGACAGATTGCAGAGTTCAACACAAATAAAACAAAAGCTCTCCTATCGAGTACAGAATTAATTTGCTAGCAAAGTAGCTGCTGGCGAGGACCCTGAAGCTGTTTCTGCGGACAAAATGGCCCAACAAAATGCCAGAACACCGTTAGATGGTTAATTGGGGTCAATACCCAGAAAGAGGGTCCCATTTCTTCTCTTGAAAAGGGTCTGAGGTGAATTGCCCGATACAAAAAAATTTCATGTGATGACATTGGTTGTCAAGCAATGGATGAAGGGCATACGAAGGACACTACATAACGTGTTCCAACAGGACGGTGCACCCGCCCACAACGCCAAAAAGACGTAGGCATGGTTGACGGAGAACCTAAAGGAACTCTGGACGAAGGACATCTGACCCTCTAGCTCCCCTGACTGCAGCCCTTGCGATTACTTTGCTTGTGGCATTTGTGAGAGAGAAGTCAACAAACACCCCACAGCACTAAACAGTCTCCCAAGAATAAGATCACGCAATGATGCCAAACTTGCAGAAGACCATGGTGGCCAGTGTCTGCCGTCCGTTTCACAGCCTAATCAAGCGTGTTACGAGGGTTAAGGGCATATTCATTAACCCGGCATTGGCTGGGGTCTCAGCCGAACGCCATTGGCTGGGGGACTCCCCCTCGTTATCTCGCCGAATCAATAATCGCAGCGAGACACACAAGAGGCCAGATCACCGAAACTTCTCAACGAGATCACTCTTAAGCGTACTCAAAATTGTAAAAATAAGGTCATTGTCAGGTCACAGTACAGGTTCAAAAGGTCCAAATGGTAGTATTTAGTTTTGTGAGCCTACTTCCTCATCCCAGAAGCCGTATATTGAGACGAAAGCGCATATACGTAGCTCTAAAATGTATATAAAAAAAGTGCATCTCTTGTTATAAGCAAAAGTGAAAATTGTGAAGGCAAAAGCAAACGTCAAGGTCAGGTCAAATCAGTTCACTATTGCAAGAGATCATGCACACATTTAATTAGAGATAATAATACATTATTACAAACTAACTCGGATATAGGCAGACCAGTTTTTCAGATCTGACCCGATATAAGGTCAAAGGTCAAGGTCATAAGAGGTCAAAAAATCTAGAATATTACTAAATATAAAGTTAAAAATTGCATTTATAAAATAATCAGTTTGGCTCAGCAACACAGTGGGTACCATTTATTTGTATTTATTCTGGTCGAATAAAGCTCCCCAAAAAAACGTACTTCAAAAGTGACTTCATGAGAGCGTAATCATACTTGGGAAGCAATCAGTGATATCAAAAATAGAGTATGGCCTTTGGAATTCTTTTGGGTAATGACATATTGTGGATATCACCTTACCATACATCTTGCCATTTTTTAAATTGTCCCAAACAAATCGAGTGATTATTGTGGATCCCGAGTTTCCCGATATGATATTATTGTTTTTTGGGGGTCCCACAAATTCCTCTAACAAACAAAATTAAAGAAATCCGAGACAAAACATTTCATACCCCTTGCAATTTGCCTATGCTTTTTACGTTTTTGAATTTGCATTTTGCTTAAGGAATGCAGCTCTATTACCGAGCCTTGTGTAGAGCTTAGCCTGATATATGCGCCAAGAGTGGGTGTGTAGCTGACGTCACTAAATCGAATATAAACTCGAGAAAAAAAAATACGCATATTTTCTAAATCCCATCCAATTCACATTGAAGACCACCAATGATGCGTACAAATAATAAAGGTACCTGAATTTGCGCGTTGATAGCGCTGTTGGTTTGTGAGCTATTGTGAAAATCCCTGAGGGGGGGGGGCGTTTTTCGCCTCCCCCAGCCAATGGCGGGTTAAGTGAACCTGTTAGCAAATATACCAAGGAACATGTGTGCAAATTTTAAGATAAATAGCCGTTTTCACGATGGCTTATTTTGCGCGAAATGTTTTAAAACATTTTAAAATGTTTTAAGAATGCTTTCAGTGGTAGCCGTCTTCACGATGGGCTAATTTGCTGAGGAAATGTTTTAACCCTCGCCGTATAGGACCGTAGGGCGAGGGTTAAAACATTTTTTCGACAATAAGTCCATCGTGAAAGCGGCTACTACTAAAACATTTTAAACATTTTAAAATGTTTTAAAACACTTCGCGCAAAATAACCCATCGTGAAAACGGCTAGTATTGCTGTTTTTCTTGAAATTATGACCCTTTTGTGATTTCGAAATGTTTCTCCTAATTTATCGTCCGCACCCCGTATATTAAATATAAACAGGACATACTCCACAAGACAAATTATAATCGAAGCTTTCGGGCGTTACCAAATGCCTCTTATCACTGACGAAGGGCGTTACAATAGCCGTTTTCACGATGGATTATTTTGCGCGAAATGTTTTAAAATGTTTTAAACATTTCGCGCAAAATAAGCCATCGTGAAAACGGCTATTATGCCCGAATGCTTCGATGTGTAATATTTTGAGTTGTTGTTGAATAAGTCCAAGCTTTGCATTTAATCTTCATCCGGAATCTTTACGTACTTAAAGCACTTCCGGTCTGCCCAGGGACCCCTCTGACCATAGTTCGTCATGGGACCCCCAACCCCAAGCCCAGCGCAGCCCAGGCCCATGACCACCAAGCCCAGGCCCAGACAAGGCCCAGTGAAGTTCATAATATTGAGGCCCATTCCCGGTCCAGCCTATTCAGATTAAGTATATAATTATTTTCACAAAATTTGCAATAATTATCCTAGCATATTTACTTGTATACTACAAATTATAAATCATATCATTCACCTGTGTGTTTGCTGTGGAAGTATACTGCTGGTTAAAATATTTGTAAGCTCTTACCTGGCTTGCGCGGCGCGCGCATTACTTTAAAGGGAGTATGCCTACTCACATTGGTCATGTGAAGTTGTTGACACTAGTCTGTAGAACAGATTTTTCTGAATTTAGCCATATACTTCATTTTCCCCAGATTCACTAGTTGCTGAGATATTTCAAGGTTCGCCAATCACATACTGGAAGTACTTAAATTATCGATGGTCGCCAGAGAGCTTTCGCTACTAGAAGCAATTGCTCTTAAAATTACAACGCTAGCATTAAATGTTAGCTCTGGCCAATAGAAAAAACAACCGTTGAGCACTGATAACAGCAGGGCCGAAACAGAATCGATCACTGTAAACAAACCTATCATTGCTCATTAAAGGTTTGGTTTATCGTCTTTTAGTGCCGCCATTATAGGTAACATCTTCGCTACTCTGTTTAAGTGACGATCGTTTAATGAGTTTTGAAACCAAAACAAATGCAAAAACAGAATATAAGTAAAAATCGACTAACAAGGGCTCCAGACGTGAAATTTTTATGTAACCAATAATCAAAGCAATAGCTTCTTACCGTAATAAAAATATATTTGACATTTCAAAAGAGTAGGGCACACTCCCTTTTAATATTATCAGCCCCAGGCCCGCCAAAGCCCCAGTGGATTTCCCTTAAAAGTTTAGGCCCAGCCCAGGCACCAGCCCAGGGCCCAGCCCAGGCCCAGCCAGGACCCAGGCCCAGGCCAGCCCAGGCCTAGCCCAGGCCCAGCCCAGGCCCAGCCCCAGGCCCAGCCCAGCCCAGGCCCAGGCCCAGCCCAGGGCCAGCCCAGGCCAAGCCCAGCCCAGCCCAGGGCCCAAGCCCAGGCCCAGCCCAGGCCCAGCCCAGGCCCAGCCCAGGCCCAGCCCAGGCCCAGCCCATGGCCCATGGACCAGCCCAGCCTATGACGAGCTCTGCCTCTGACCTTTCAAGAAGGCCCTTTTGTGTGTCAAGGGGCCCATTCGGCCTGTGCCTGTGGTCCTTCCATCTGACCAGGGACTGCACCGACTGCTTTGTTGCCCTGCTGAAATGCTGAGGGGCCCCTCCAACCTGCCCAGGGGCCCTTTCAGTCTGGCTAGAAAATCCTCGGGTATGTTCAAGGGCCTTTCCGACGGCCCAGGGACTCTTTCGGTCTAGCAAGGGGCCCCTCTGACTTGCCCAGGAGCCCTTCCGATCTGCCCAGCGACTCTTCTGGTCGTACTGCGCTGGTTGCTTTGTCGCCCTGCCGATATGCTTAAGGGGCCCTCCGACCTGCCCTGGGGCCCCTCCGTGCTGGCTTGGGGCCAATTCAGCATGTCCAGGGGCCCTTCTTACCCACCCAGGAACCCTTTCGATCTGGTCAGGGGCCCCTTCGATCTTTCAGGGGCTCTTTGAACTTTTCAGTGGTCCTCTGGTCTGGCCAGGGGCCCTCGAACCTTCTAAGTGTCCCTTCGGACATGGCAGGGGACTGCACCAGCGGCTTTGTTGCGGGTCTCCCTGCCGAAATGCTCAGAGGGCCCTCCGACCTGCCCATGGGTACCTCTGTGCTGGCTAGGGGTCAAATCGACGTGTTCAGGGGGCTTTCTGACCCGCTCAGGGGCCCTTTGGATCTGGCCAGGGGCCCTCTGACCTACATAGGGCGCTTTTGAACGTCCAAGGGGCCCTCTGGTCTTTCAGAGAGGGCTCTGGTGGCTCTTACCCAGCCAACAATTAACTTGGGCACTGATGGGGCACAATGGTTTAATCCCATTGTGCCCGATCAGTGCCTAAGTTAATTGTTGGCTGGGTAAGGGCCTCTAACGTGCTATAAACTAAACTCTCTAAAGATTACGTGGTCTTCCGACTCTTAACCCTCGCCCTACGGGGGTCCTAAAACGACCCCCTGTTAACTTTCAAACCAAACAACATAGAGCAACGCAGTAAAAACCAGCATGTTGCCCGTCATGTGAGGAATCTAACAATATCAAATTGTTATGTTTCAGGTCAACGTCAACCCTTCAGGTCAAGTGAATGACCTCGATTCGACCACGTCAAGAATAGTGACTTTGCTCTGTCAGAAAACCTCAAAATTATAAATTGATCAATGTTAATATGATACTTATTTTTAGATCAGTTTTGTCTCAGAAACTGAAAAAGTATTCATTTTTTTCGCATTTGGTATTTGGTTAAATGACATCATAAGCTTCTTACACTTAGGGAGCCATCACTCAGACAAAATTAGAGATATTGCTTTGCAATTTGGATTGACTATTGACCATACTCAGTTCTCTTACATATATTCGGTTTTCTGAACAACTTGGTGATTTTTCCAAGAATGACATGCTGATCAGTTGGCTGTCGCTCGTGAACGCTCTTGAAAAGCTGTTCAATGTAAAAATAATGTACTTGTATTTGTAAGCGGTTCAACGAATATCGGACACTTAAATATATTGTGCTGCGGACTTTGAGTCCGATTCAGAAACGGTGCCACTTGTTATTATCAATGTATTAGTAGTCGGATTCGTTGTCAGAGTGAACTAACTATTTTGCATAAGTGGAAGTTAAGCCTTGTCAAACCAAAGTATACTGATGAGTAAAAGATAATCAAATGCTTAGATAAATACAAACTATAGTTTGCGCCCGCTTCAGCCCACCATCTGCGATAGTTAATCAATCCTGTGTACACATTAACTCCGACATCATATAGTGTTTTGAAGGAAGTTAAGCATCGCAACATCTTAATGAAGCGGACAGGTAACACAGTGAACAACATCGAACAGCAGATCGGAATGCAGCCAATCAACGTTGCACGCGGTGCTTTGCTGCAATAAAGCCTCCAGATACGCGTGTCATCTGAGGTATGGGCCTCTATTGTTGTGTGTGGGGTTGGGGGTAATAGTGGGGCGAAATATATATCTTCCGCCTTAAAATTAGAGAGCTAGCGTCTCGATCAATCAAAAATAAGCTCACTAGCTATGCCTATCATTTCCGTGCAAATGGGGAAAAGATGTGCCCCACCCGAACTGGTCTGCGGAGTGGCGAGAAATTTATCGGTGATTACATAGATATGACTACAGAAAGCCAAAATTACCGGGGCTTGCGGGCCTTAAACGCCGGCTGCCGGTGAGCCACAATAAACTCCCGGTCTTGGTATATGGGGAGTGAGGTATTAACTGACCGAGACGGGCGGAAGAGGCCGCGACCATTATTATTCGTTGACTTGGTGGAACGTACTTTTTGTGGGCGTATCCTAAGATACACCAAATTTGATCATGACAAGCCTAGACTATGGTGTTGTCTGAAAGGCAAGATTGCCTGAGCGGGATAATAGTTTTCGGTCTCTTTCTCTTCCGTTGATGATGGTAATTATTAAAGAAATCAAAACAGAGGAAAGATTATTAAGTGTTAAGGATCGTATAATTGGACGCTTGGGAAAACGGTATGATGCGCATATTGTTGATTTTTGAGGTGCAGATAATAATTGATAATTTCCGCGAGTCGTCTTACTCAACTCAGGACGTTGGGTCGTTGTTCAATGTAAAATATTGTTTATAGTAATAGAGGAAAGAAAATGGAATTTTTGATTAGGTAGCATGAAGTTTCACGTTTTTATTCCGGAGGGAGGAGGATGTGGGTGGTCCAGTTATGTCACCTGAATGCGTCGCTTCCACACCGAACGTGGGTGGTGTCTCCTGCTGTGGGCCCCGGAATCCCTGAACTTTCCGGGCAGGTGTCTGGTCAAGTTGTTGCGTGTTCGGGGTTCAACGGAGGATTCGGGGTAATTTTAAAATCGAATAGGCGTCGTCTGTGAGCTTACCGTATTTGTTCCAAGGGATTCATTACCTTGATAGTCGCTTGGTTCGCATTTATGTTCCATTTCCAGTCCCTTTATTGATATGTTATCTTTGGATACTTTTTCACTACGTCTGCGCAATCTGGCTCGAGTGACCGAGCAGTTTTTTTCGGCATATTTTTACCGAAGATTTCGTCGATAGTCACTTAGCTGAAACTGTTGTGTTTCTTGTTATGATGAGACAATAAATCAATACTAGGAAGGGAGAAGACTATTAGAGTTATGAATCAATGTAGGATGTGTTTAACCGTAACTAGTAATAGCGACTGCCTGTGAAATGAGTTTATGGATTAAAAAGCATTCAATCGTGGTCGGGAGATCTATTAATGAACGTGTTGGGTGTGGGTGGGAGTATGATGTTGCAGTGGGTTCGGCGCCCTTAAAACAGGAGTAAAAAGGAAACATGCATTATATGTTGTGCATGCTTCCCCCCCCCCTAACCAAAGAATCGTTGATTTGAAAAACTTCTTAGACAAGCTGTCAGATAGCGTAATTCAAACTAAGGATATCTGCCATCACCAAGAATGATCTTAGAGGACTTCAACTTAGGAAGTGTATATCCCAGAAATACGTTAACGTGCGGGGGAAGATTCTGCCCCCTCGCAGAAATCTGGAACACTTCTCCTTTGATTTCGATGGGACAAACGCCATTCGTTTCTTAATCGGCATTGGCTGGGGTCTCAGCCGAACGCCATTGGCTGTGGGGGGGGGGCGTTATTCGCCCCCTCGTTATCTTCCAAACCAATAGCCGCATCGAGACGTCCAAGTCGGCACTCAAAATCTCTCAATGAGATTACTTTAAAGCACACGCGAAATTTTCCAAACAAGGTTGCATGTCAGGTCACGGTCAGGCCAAATGTCAAGTGAAACTCTATTTGAGTTTTTGGTCGTATTTGTAACAAGTCAACAGTGATTATTTCACTTCAAACTTCAATTTACATTGGTTACCCCCCTTTTTAACCTACCTGGATTCGCCTTTTATCATATACTAGTTTATAGAGCATCCTCTGGCTTGTGTTTAATCAGAAAACTGCAGTATGCTTTGTCATTGTAGGCCCATGCATCTCAGTTTACTTGCAATAATATGACAATATGACCCTTTTTTCGTTTCATGTGCGCGCCTCAGAAAAAAAAACATTCCCTCTTCTGGCCTTATATGTGCGTATATGATTTCCAACTATTTGTCTATTGCGCCGTAATCGCTTGCATATCGTCATCACCATCCTAGTCCCCCCTTTTCTGTGACTAAACACGCCCCTAAAACCCTATTTGTAAAAAGTTATGGAAATTATACACGGCAAAACTATCTCAAAGATTTGCATAGCTATAAATGCCCTTTACATAGCTATACTGACTGCCAGCCATGAGTTTCATACTTCTTGGAAACCTCCCCTTTTCAAGTCCCTGAAACCGTCTCTGCCGTACAAAATTGATTATATATCATGATTATCTACTAATTTGACTTGTTGAACTCACCGTAAGCCTATATAACTCATTCATCCTGATCCGGGCGGACCACGGAATCTCCAGGAACTTGTATTTCTACTGTTTTCCCCTTGTTAAAATCATGTAATAAGTTTGTCGGATTTTATAAACAATTGTGGATTTTGTGTTGAATACGTGAGCAGTTGGGAAATTCTGGGGAGGCCTGGGAAAGGGAAATTTTGGGATAAATCAGCAATCTTTATTATTATGGAGCCAAAAGTGATACTGCCGAGAGATCTCCTTCCCCAATGTTTTGACAGCTATATAACTTGACACCTAATGACTTCACACGTGTAAAATCAGTATATTAAGAATACAGTGGAGTATGATTGTGGTTATTTCTTAAGTTAGTGAGAAAAATACCCAAACCGAAAGAGGAAATATTTATTTATTGTCCTTTCCTTAAAATTACCATTATATATATTTTATTTGTTAAGCATAACTCCTAATCCCATCTTTTCTAAGCACTTAGGAGGGCAAGAAAAGAAGCAAGAAGAGCGTTTACCGGTCTGAAGATTGGTGGGACGTCCTTAAAAACAAGAGACTAAGAGTAGTGACTTCGCTAATTGCTTAAGAAGATAGATAAATTATTAATTTTGAGCCTTCCTCAGATTAGTGGAATGTTCGAGGTAGGTCTATTTCGACGTAACCAAAAACATGTGGTTAAGTAAAAACTTAGAGGTGACAATTATTTTTTGATTTGGGTTCCACTTTTGGCTGCCATTAAATTGTGAATGAGCTAATCAGGAAACGCGAAAACTGTTTTGGCTACTAAATAAAATAAGCATTTTACATTGCACAAATGTATTGTTGCGACCAATGAAACAAGAAAATGAAGAGTTCAAGAAAGAAGCTTGAATTGTAATTATTAGAATCTATTATGAAGATAATATCTCCTAGGTTTGAAAGGGACTCTTATTTATGAGTGTACTTGTATATAAAGATGGTAGCCTCGTGAAGTTTCAACTATTGGTTTTACGCACTTCAATTGAAGCGTAGGACGTGTTTAATCGTTAAGATGGCGTTTCGGGTCCAACCGAGCACGTGTAAATTAAAGTTTTAAGCATAGTGTAGGCCTCCCGATACAACATTTAAAGTTATCACGCAAGATCGAAAATCATACTGTTGTTCCGGCACACCAAAAAATTTTCAATATTTTGGTGACCTGCATATACTCCATTCACAAAATTTCATGAGGCTACTCCAAGCCGTTCCGGAGATATAGGCAAAAAACATGAGGGGTGGACAACCCCCCTGCCACTAATAGGGTTAAGTGGACCTAATTTGAGGGATGGCATCGTCTCCCATTTTTTGTACCTAGGTGCGCCTGTGCCTGAAAATATGTACGATCCCAGCATTTATGATTGTATTGCAGTGAAAGCGTTTCTGATGCATTTTTTGAACCGCAAACTACGATGGAAGCATGCGCCACATAACTGCATTTGTAGCACCTTCCAAACAAAAACAGGAGCCTGGCACTGCCTCTGCAGGGCCAGTTTGTTTAAATTTTGACATAACACGTGCAAATCAATTTTGAGAAAAGTCAGAGAAATTCAAGACGCTCCCAGTATTTTAGAAGCAGCAAGCGAAAAACACTCGAACAAGGCAAATCTATCACCACCAACCAGCATGGAATACTTAGGGTTAAACCTGAATGCATCACACATAATGGTGTCACAGGCATTTATGTCATTTTCCAGGACACTAAGTAAACGCATGGTCTCAACTTAAACAAATTAATTTCTGAACAAACACAAATGACAAGAACAACAGCAAATATGTGAGACTGAATACTGGTGTCCGATCAACAAAACAGAGCGGAGTATGGACTCTTGTCACCTTGTTCTCATATAGATCACATCCCAGCTAATGGAAGTCTTTAATACACAACAACATACTATAAACAATCTATAAAGAGAATACGCGTATACTCTTTATAGATGGCCGCAAAATTACCGCAAAATTACCGCAAAGTGAATAATGATGCATTTATACATGTATTTGATTTGACATGCAGATTGGAACGAGATGTTGAATAGGCTATTTAATATACAGATACAGATATATAGTATTCTTCGTGGCTCCGAGGGGAAGATAAGGATATCTTTTCCGAGCGTGTGACTGAAAAACCGAGCGACGAAGGAGCGAGGTTTTGCCAGGAACACGCACGGAAAAGATTTCCTATCTTCCACGAGGGAAACATGAAGAACTTTATATCTTTCTAGGTAGAGTTTTATTCAGTTTAGTTAAGTTCAGTACTTGATTTTTCGTCGAAACTCGCGTGACGTTATCTTGCATCTCAGAGGGATGCAAATATAACACATTTTTTAACTTTATCGTTGAACGAGCATTACACATTTTTATCTTTGCATCTCAGACGAGTGCAAAGACAAAAATATTCCTGAACTGCAGACTCAATGGAAAATAAAACTCTACTAGAAAGATATACAGATGTTGGATATGCAAATAGATGAAGCGGTAATATCACTTACGGAATGTATATTAGACGCAGCATCACATTGCATACCTAAAATGAGCATTTGTGAAAAGGGGAAATATAAGCCTTGGGTTAAACAATAAACAGGCGCTCAGAATAGTGTTTAACATGGCTGAACTTTTTATTGGCGTAGCCACCCCACAGCCATGGTATCACAGCCACAGCCAGCCAAAGTCACTCCCAAATGCCAATGGCTGGCCGTTGTCAAGCCGTGCGGATTTTGTAAGTTCATATATGTTTTATTTTCAGTCTAATGTTATGGCAACATGCCAAGGCTGTTTTAAACATGATTGGTTTGATAAGATTGATGAAATTAAATCCCAATTTAGACTAATGACTATGCAGCCACAGCCGTAGCTAAAGCCATGATCTCGAGATTTTCCAGTCCCGCCCACCCCATTAGCCGTGGGGCTCTGCCGGCCATGGGGTAGCCGCCCTGTAGACCTCTAGTCAGAACTGAAAGTATGAACGATATAATTTTAACAGATTTCCAATTTGCGCCAAGGCAGACACTTTGAGGGAAGAGACTGCGAATCACTGGAAAATTACAATGCAATTTGATGGCAGACTGTTAACTCAAATGTAAACACATCAATCATCAGGAGCAAAAACTTGTTGAAAACAAACAAAATTCCCGAAAATATCTTCAGATTCTCAAAGGAATGATGGAACAAGAACGTGCTTCAATTATTCATCCATTGATGAATGCTAGTGACGAATTATATAAAGATAATGTAGATAGATAAGACAAATCTACTTAACGATTACTTTGCAAGTCAAACAAAATACATATTACCAGAGCAAGGAGCTCTTTTGTGTGTACCCGATAGAAAGATCCTTACCCTACAAGAGCTAAGAAGGTTAAAAGTGCTAAATGCTAACAAATCTTGCAGCCTGTGGGCCTGTTGGTATACCCAGATTAAAATTATATATTTTTGTCATTTTTCCAAAAGAGCCACTCACAAAACTCTGCAAAAAGTCATTAACTGAGGGGAAATACCCGTCAACTTAAAAACATGCTAACATAATATCGATATTAAAATTAAAGGCTCTGCATCAGATGTAAAATTGTATATACCTATATATTATGTATCTGTCAAAAATATATGAAAAAGTTGTGTTTGATAGAAAATATGAACATTTAATTTCTGATAGCCTTATAAAAGATCGACAGGGTGGCTATCAGCTCCACCATTGGACTTATACACAGCTTATATATTTAATCCACTCGTTGCATTTGTCTCTTGACAAAAACTTGGATTTTTGCAATAGTATATCTGGATATTTCTCTCGATTTTGACAAAACTTGGCATAAAGGACTTTTGGTGAAGTGTTAACAGCAATGTCGTTTATAAGGGACCGTATTAAGTTGGTTACCATAAAGGCTATAGAGGAAGGTAGAACGGTCCGGCCACCGAAAGTGGCAGCACCTGCCAGTAGCGCCATCTTTGGATTGAATTTGCAACTACTGGACGGTCCATAGTTGGGACTCCCTAATGGTCAACGGCCTCCGCTGCATTTGTCTTTAATGATTGTGGTCTATTTTTTCTGGCCGTTTCAGGGCGGTTCGCAGTCAGTCAATAATTTACGTTCGACTTGAAGTGGTTTGGAGAAACTAACCCATCCTTACAGTTACCAACTATGATAAACTCATCTAGTATCTATCCAGTAACACAGAATAGTCCTTCGAATGAATGCAAACTCGTGGTATTTGTGCCATCACCCGCCATCTTTGCAGCAAGACTCGACGCCTGGCTCAAATATCGCAATATATCACATACAGGTTAAGCCCGGAATACCTAACCAGCAGCATTTGCGTGCGGACGAGCAATTTAACCGTATAAACAATGATCATGGATTGAGATGTTGGCCTGGGAATCATGAGCCAGGTACTTATATTTGGTTCCAAAAGAAAGCATCTCCCGCTTGGTTTGGGCCGGCACAGCAGTTAAAAGGAATATAGCCGCCTTGAGAAAAGTTTGTGGATTTGGGTGTATGATTGAGTGCCAGATGAGTGGGACGTTGCTTCATTCATGCCACCATTTTTCATAATTTTTCCAAGGCGGGTTATACTCCCCTAGATAATCGCCTGTGCCGCCAAGCCCAGCGGGACGCTTATTTTGGTAACCATAGTAACAGCCCGTTGTAAGAAACAGAGACCAGAACAGAGCTCGTCTAGCATGTTTAACTGCCCCCCCCCCCGGTCACAGATCCAGCACAAACCCGTCGAGCTGAAAATTCGGCTATCTGGGGAGGGGGGGGAGAAGCGTGACCGGCGCCAAGAGTTCACAATGCATCCTGGACGTTTTTGTTGTCTTAACCGGCATGTGACTGGGGGTCTGATCTGAACATCCTACTGATTACGCGAGACGCGCCAATGGCGGTATTTCGAACGCACTCTATGATACGAACATATAAAGCACGTTCTAAACATTTCAAACTGGGTCATATGTCAGGTCACGGTATAAGGTCGAGGTAAAAACGAGGTATTTTAGTTTATGGGCCATACGGCCATACATTTCCATCCAAATAGCCTTTGATTTGAAATCCATACTCACACAAAGTGCTCTCATGGTATGATACACATCCTGCGATAAAAACAAAAAAAGATTGTTAGCAAGATCAAGGTTAAGATTTATGGTCACAAAATGTCACTATTACAAAAATATTCTACCGAAAAGGTCATGCAACACAATGTTTTATGATATTTTCGCGCGTGTAACTCGATCAGTGATATATAGTTTTCCACCTAACTTCATGTACTTCAATATTCTATTCTAAGCTTAGTCAAGAGTAAGGTCACAAAAATGCAAACACTATTGACATATTGATCAATATAAATCAAAAAGGCATGTTACTAGACCATTTTATAAATCAAAAAGGCATTTCGTTGAACCATTTTTTTGTCTCAGAAATACAGTGCTATCATTGATTTGTCTGCATCCTGTCTATAAAAGCCAAAAAACGCGTCTTTGAAATATAACGTCATGAGTTACCACTACTTAAGATGTCATCACTCAGTCAAAAAGATGATAGCATTTTGAAATTTAGCATCGTTGTCGTTCGCTTATGGTTCCCTGATACATCGTCCATATCTTAATATCTTTGAAAGTTTTGATTTTGTGGTCATTTTTCCCTCACGCTCTATGACATTTTAGGGGTCAAAAATGCAAATTACAAAAGTTATTGACGCCAATGTTTTAGCACTTGTCCTTTGCTATCTTCCGCATTTTTCGGATTGCATTTTGCTTAATATGTGGTCTTTTTACGGTCTGTTAAAGTTGAGCTGATTTTGGTGTCAAAATCGTGTGTAGTGACGTTACTAAATTAGGTTTATCCATAAAACTGGTCTTACGAAATTGCTTCATTTTTGCACTCAAGACGTACAATTGATGTAAAAGAAGGTAACCGAAGTTTCACGTTGATAGCTCCAATCGTGGTTGAGTTATTAATTTGAAAGTTCGTTTAAGAGGAGTCGGCCCACATTAAAGTCGTCAGCTCCCACCAAAGTTTGGGGTGTGTGGGGGGGGGGGGCCACCGCCCAGTCTCGAAGTTGTGTGGGGGGGGGGGGGCAGGTGTCCCCTTGTTCCCGGGCCTTTTCCCCTCCGTACTGGCTAGGAGCCCATTCGACATGTTCAGGGGCCATTCCGACCCACCCAGGGGTCATTTCGGTCTGGTCAGGGGCCCCTCTGACCTGCACACTGCATATTACACAGGGACCTTTGAACTTCCCAGCTGCCATCTGGTCTGTCTAGGGGCCCTCCAGCCTGCTAAGGGGTCCTTAAAACCTGACAAGGGACTGCACTGGCTACTTTGTCACCCTGCCGAATGCTCAGGGGCCTCTCCGACCTGCCCAGGGTCCTCTCTGTGCTGGCTAGAATTCCATTCGACGTGTTCAGGGGGCCCTCTGACCCGCTCAGAGGCCCTTTCTCTTGTCCAGGCCTCTGACTGCACAAAGCTCTTTGAACGTCCCAAGAGCCCCTCTTCGCCTCCCCCTTGGCTACGTGCCTGGATATCGCTGTAGGTTTTTGAGCTATTGCGAAAGTTCGTCTGGGGGAGGGCAATATTTACCCTCCCCGGCCATGGCGAGTTAATCTATCATACTACTTTTTAGAATGTTGAATGTTTGAATGTTGATATATCTCATTCGTCCTTCCCCGTGAGGTCAAACATGGTCGCTTGGCTCAAATACATATATACTCCTCACTTTATTGTCATCGTTGATTTTATGACTGCATGTGGCAGATAGGAATGTTGTGGTGTCTGGAGATTTTGACAGCCATCTGCAGCTGCGGTCTGAAAGATGAAGCGTCAGGAGGCAAACATCAAATATGGCTGAACTACCGGGTAATGGTTTTTAAATTTATTTATTTATGTGAATCAAACTTTTACTTTAAAGATGTGCCTGCACCAGGCTGCAATACATCTTGGAGAGCATCGGAAACCCAATTATGTGTTTTGTTATAACGCAATGAATGATGTTTTAACACTCGCCCTACCCTCGCCCCTCAGGGCCGGGGCCTGACTGACCCCCTGAGGTTTGTATTGAATAACTTTTATGCATATAGCGCATCTTTCTGAAATTCTCAGAAGCTGATTTTATAACAAGTATACGAATGCTTTTAAAAATTAATTAAGATTAGTCAAGCTGCTTGTGAGATAGTGATGTGTTAGTGACGTCATGTTGGTAAAAAATGAAAAAAGTTGATGAATCGCAGAAAGCAGAGTTTTGCAGCACACAACAAATGGCTAACGGAAAGGAAATAAAACGTAATTTATTTTCAAATGGTAATCTCTGAAAAAAAGGGTATTTGAACACTACAAAGTCAAAAAATTGATTTTTTGGGCAAAATCACTACAAAATCGAAGTTCTTGAAGATGTTTAAAAATATTATATTTGTGAGAGAACTGATTATAAACAATACCTAAACAAAATTTCAAATCAATAACACTATTTTTGACCGGGTGATGGCTCCCTAACTGTAAGAAACTTATGACGTCATTTCTTTAAATAACTTTTTATTTTTGTTGACCAGAAATGAATAAATAAATAACTTTTGTGTATCTTGGAGCCAAAACTGGTCTATTAACATGCCCTTGTATTTGCATTTATCAGTTTCTAATTTTGAGGTTTTCTGATCGCTATTCTGGACGTGATCGAGTCGAGGTGTCTAATGCAAATCGCCCATAGCAATTACCATCTATGGTGATTATTTTCGTGACCAAAGAGGTCATTAACTAACCCAGATCTAATAATTGATATATGGTTAGATTGCTAGTTCAACGACAAGTATTTTGACGCTAACTAAATAATTTTATTTTTATAACTTAAGTAATTACGACGGTCTGATCAAAATCTCTATTTTTGGACATGGTTGATCATATGTCATTCACTTAACCTGGAAGGTCACACATTAACCTGAAACCTTCAAATTTTATACCATCAGATTCCTCACATGACAGGCAACATACCGGTTCTGTCCTTGTTGCTCTATATTGCTATGTTTGGAAGTTAGCAGGGGGCTGTCAAGCCCTCCGTGGGGCGAAAGTGAAAAACGCTCCCGTAGGGCGAGGGTTAAAACAGTTCGTAAGTCATTGTGAATCCTCTGAACCAGCATTGCACAGTCTGGGTACTGGAGGTTAGTGCTTATGACAGTAGAGTTTAGATACAAAGATAGGTTGTTTTGGTTCTTGTACATACATGCGTACGCTGTGTTATATGAGCTAGCAATTACAACAAGTAAGAACCATACATGTTCTTCATGCTACACGTTAACTATTTTAACTTATGACCATATATAAAACCATGGCCTCATGCTATTTGATACATTAATGAGAAAATGAAGCAAAAAAGATGTCTCTTCTGATTTGTTTTCTCTCACTATTATGTTAACCCGCGCCCGGGTGAGCCTCCGAGACAACTTCGCCATGGTGGGGGGGGGGGCAAAATGACCCCCCCGTCTAACTCGGAAACGAAAAGAGATAGAAAGACGCGGAAAAAGCGTTTAAAAGCTCTCAACGTGTACATTCGAAGTTATTAAGACTATTTTTAGCTAAGGTCAATATTGAGGTCACCAGAGGTCATCAAAGGTCAAATTTGACAGTTTTTGGACTTTGCTCCGAACAACCCCGTATATCTCGTGAACTATGATAGCTAGGAACAAACGAAAAAAATCGAAATCTAGTTAAATTTGCAATCGCACAGGGTGTCCTCAAAATTGAGCTCAGATCAATAGTTTAGGCTCCAGAGGTCATCGAAGGTCAAACATGCAGTTTTGGGTATATTTTGTTTTCCTTAATAGCTTTGTATCTAATAATGATAGAGCAATGACTTTAACACCATCGTGTTTGTCTCGTAAAGGCACTTTGACACATATACATGGTGACCTTTCAAGGTCAATTCCAAAATTTGACCTAAGGTAAAGGTCATTTGGTGACCTTAGTAGGTCATGTTGCCTATGTGTCGATGCGGCCAGACGAGACAAACACAGTGGTGTCAACCGCTTGTCTCTTCTCTTTCATCAAATGTTATTAGCAATCATTGCTGATGACTCAGATGACCTCAAAATGACCTTGTAGAGGTCCACTGAACCAACAAATGCATCTTGATCTCAGAACGAGCCAAACAACATGATTCTGCAAGTAATTAGCCTGACCCGTCGTAATAATTTCCTGAATTGAGAAACATTTTTTTCAATTCACTTATATGGGAGGTCCGAAAATTGACTGACCTTAGGTCGCCGATACAAAATCGGAAGATAAACAGTTGTAGGTCTTCTAGTCTCATAAGTCCTGCAAGTTTTCAAAATATTTCGAACCAAAAACTGTGGCTTGGCTGAATTAAAAATATTTTGGAAGGCAAGGTCACCTAAAGTGACCTGGTGACCTGACCTCGATGACTGAAGTTAAATTTTTGATTAAGTGTGGGCATTCGATTTTCCGAACAGCTGTGCAAAAATTTGGCGGCGCTGCGCGGGGCGTTTTTCGTTCTATTCCGGAATAAAAATCTCAGGGGGGGTCAATAATGACCGACCCCCACCAGGGCGAGGGCATAAGGTGTTTTTTACTTGTTTTTTACAATAGCCAGGATTCAGGAGCTCAGGAACGTAGCAATGACAAGGTGAAGGATTTTTTTCAGTAATGGGGGAATGGGGCGAATGGAATCAGAGGGGCCCTCGTAGTCATGGGGACCACACAATCAAACATTACTGTTCCGGCCCGAACAAAAGGACTTGATGAAATAGTGCGGTGGCATTGCCATGCCAATAAAATACGTGGGAGTTTTTCGGGGCATCGAAAACGGAAATGTTGTTGTAAATTGTAATCACTTTGACTTGGTTTTGACTCGAAAATATGAATGAATGTTTTACTTCTGTTACGTTTTTTTCTTGATTGGAAAGATCCGGTACTTTTGTATGTTGCAGACACAACAATTACTGTATGTTGTAAAACAACGACACATAAGTTTTGAAAACGAAAAATAGTGTTTTTGGGGGTCTTAGGGGTCAAATAATAAGGTTTGGAAAATCGAGATTAACCATTTTGAGAAGAATACATTTCTTTCTTTTGACATTTTTGTATTTTGCATGCTCAAAAACTGATTTTCTATAGAATCTGCAAACGCTATCATCTTCAGCCGAAAATGGCATGACATGACGTCACTAGAACGTCGTTCCCCCCAAAAAACACAGTTTTCATGAAAATTTTGCAAAAAGACGTAAAGTTGAAGAAACGCGAGTTCTGAAAAGAGACGTCGATATCTATTATTGCATTCAAGTGATTGAGAACACCCGGAAGGGGGGATATATTCTGCCAGGCACGTAGCCAGGATTTCGTCCAGGGGGCGGGGGCGGCGCCTCGAAGGGGCTCCCTTCCCAAGCGTTGAACGGGCCTTACAAAACGGATGAAAATTGAAAAGGCACGTTACAAAGATGGATAATGCAGTATGACAGAAATGGCATGGGCCATACCAACTTTTAGGAGCTGGTGTTAGAAAACTGTCATGTCAACTTTGGAACCAGCGACACTAATTTGGAATAAGCTATACCAACTTGCAATATTTTTTAGGCTCAAGATCTGCAACTTTTAATTCAATTGCGGCGCGGCGCAACAAGTTTAAGTGTTATGCCCTGGATAGTGGATATGCATTCTCATCAATGCGTCACATTGCGCATGATACAGACATCTAAACATGTTATGAAGTGTTTAAAAGTGCGTACAAAAGTGCTAAAGTGAACGATTTTGCCCACTCATATTGGTAAAGAGTAACGTAACACATAAATGCGCCGAGAAATGGCACGATTTGTGTGACCCGCATATATTTTTTGTTCAATTGCACTGTGAAGCGGCGCGAAAATTTTGAGTTTTATTCACTTGACAACTACATTCTAAGGCCCAGCTGGCCCCTTCAGATTGTTTAAGGGCCCCCGACCCTTGTAATGCCCTTCCGACCTGTTCAGGACCTCATCCTTGAAAGACATGATAAGGAGTGGGTGATGTAAATTAAATAAAGAAACACCTACTCCACACAAATATAAAAATTGGAACTTACGGGTATATTGTAGCATCCGTCGTCAGCGATTACGAGGCATTCGATAACAGATTTTTAAGACGAGCAATGACTAAGTCCTCTAACAGTATAAAGTCCTCTTTGTATCTTATTTTCATTTGGGATCTCAGCGTGCTTTAGGCACTTTAAAAGCTAGAAAAAGGCCTTCTCCTCACTGGCTGGGGCCCTGTTCATACGTATTTACATATATACAGGCCTTTAGCAGACAAACAAGTGCTGTTAATATATTCGTGCTAGAACTTTGTAAGGTTCGTGGGCGTTCTTTTAAGCCACGTAAAGCGATTTTAGCGGTGCGCCTAACACCTTCCAAAACACTAGGACCTTCGGTGCCAGGGGTCCCTCGCTCGGTCGCCAGAGGGACCCGCCTGGTCTCCAGGGGGTGGGGGGCATAGTCTCTTTGGGGGGCATAGTCTCTTTGTCCTCCTTGCTTACGTCACTGCTGAACCTTACAAAGTGCTATAACACACAATGAATATATTACTATAAGAGTGAAGCACTTCACGCCTGACATAAAAAATAGCGTGTTGATTGCGCTTGAAGGTGGATTTCGTGCGCCTAGCTAAATTTGTTGGGTAGTCTACTTCATACAAACAATACTTTTTCAGAATGTAACAACATTCGTTTCTTTCAGTTTGTATCCAGTAGCCGTTTTATCGATGGATTATTTTGCGCGAAATGTTTTACAATATTTTAAATGTTTAAAAATGTTTTAGTAGTAGCCGTTTTCACGATGGACTAATTTGCGAGTAAATGCTTTAACCCTCGCCCTACAGAACCGTAGGGCGAGGATTAAAACATATCTTGCAAATTAGTCCATCGTGAAAACGGCTACTACTAAAAAATTTAAACATTTAAAAATGTAAAAAAAAAATCGCGCAAACTTATTTATTGTGAAAACGCTTAGTGTCTCAGAATTAATGAAAATTTCCAATTTTCAAATCGACTAGTTTATATTACAAATCAAAACCATCGCTCCATATGCTTATCTTATTTTTGTTCCTTATCGTCATCAAGTTTGTTGTACATAATGCAAAAATGTTAACATAAATCAGAAATCCTGACCATGTAGTTGAGCTTAACTAATGACAGGTTTATTGAGCATTTTATGGACATTGTTTGCGTCTATGGTTAGGCAATTTATTTAATCGTCGGTGATTTATCAGGCAAAAGACAAAAAAGACTCCATATCAACACATGCTTAACGAAAATCAATCAAAACTCAAGGGAATCTTATAAAACGTAGTTGTATAGACTAGACTAATGATATATATGCTGGAACTCAGGCGCGCAACCAGGATTTTCGCAAGGGGGGGCACGACCTCAAGGGGGCCCCGTCGGGCCACGAGGGGGCCCCACCATTGCGACCAATAATGACCCCTGCACATATCAGGGGCGGGATCCAAGGGGCATACCCCCAGTTTCCGAAACGTATAATTTCTCCCCCCAAGAAAAAAACAAAAACACAAAAAGTGGGGCGGGACTTATGTACACTGTACAGCTTCCGGCCAGTTGCATATGGTACACACTAAGGGTCCGATTCTTCCTACGCTTGACGTATGTTTGACGGCGATTAAAAACGACCGTATACTGCATTTTTTTTTTTCCCCAAAAAAAAAACGCGCCCGGGCCCCCATTACTGAGAGCTTCAAATTGATATTTTGACGGATTGCCTTCACCTGTGTATTTGCTGCTGTTTAAGGCAAAAATCGCGTTTTTTAGCGTTTTGCACGTGAAACAACGTGGTTTTGTTAAAAACAGACCATGGACAGGTTAAACCAATGCTCGAATATATAAATTTTGAAGCTCTCTAGTAATGCAGTTTAAATGTACGATATGGGTCGTCTTTTTGATTCCCTAAAAACTCGCGTAGAGGAGGAAAACCGAAGCGAGCTTAGTGTGTTACCATAGCAACTGGCATAGCCCTGTACTACAGTTACAAAAACGGGCTGACGACACCGCTCCCCCCCCCCCCCCCAACGGCAACAACTTTATCGTGGTGGTGATGGCCTGTGATAGTTGACCCCACGCTCCACAACGCTTTTAATCATAGCTAGAAGGTACAAGGAATAATCTAGGGTGTAGTTTGAAACGGCTGATAAATTGCGTTTCCTACCCAAATAGAAATGGTGTCTGTAAAAGAAAATAGGTTCAGCAGTTCGACTGGCGGATCCAGCCGTCGTTTTTTTTTGGGGGACCAATTTTTCTGGCCAAAATCCCCTTTTTCTCTCGGATTGGGGCCGGTCACCTTATTTTGGTTATTTGAGCTTAAGAAAATATACTGTCTGCGGAAGAAAAAAAAACCTACAAAAAGCAGAGTACTCCGTAACATATATGCTAACGGAAAACACACATATAAGGTAGTAATAACGTTTATCTCAAACTAATCGCAGGGTTCGTCGCCCGATAAATTTTAAGTGTCGGCGTGAGAATGAGAAAAAGGACGCTTTTGCCGCATTGTTTAAATAGGATATTATTTTTGTAGGTATTAAGTTATTTAGCGCCGCGAGCGGCGCGAAAAAATGTTTACGGGTTTGCCGATAAAACCAAAATATAGTGTTGGGACCAGTATCTATAGACAGTATAGCCATGAGCCAACCAACTTTAGAACCGAACTTTTAGCAAATGCCATGATTAACTTTCGGAACCAGTGGCAGCAATTTTGAGTCAGCAGTATACAACTTGAATATTTTTTAGGCACAAGAACCTGTAAAACTTTAAATCATTGCGCCGGATAGAGCGACGCGATAATTGTAATCTATGCCCTGGATGATGCACTTCTCGTTAATGTGTCAGCCCAATTGTTTCAGAGAGGCCCAACAGGACCCTCTCTGAAGAGACCAGAAGGTCCGTGGGACGTCCAAAAGGGCCCTGTTGAGGTTGAGGGCCTCTGGCAATACCGAAAGGGTCCCTGGGCGATCAGACAGGGTCATTAAACATCCAAATGGGACTGTAACCAGCACAGAGGGACGCCTGGGGCAGGTCGGAGGGGCTCCGTAGGGGTCCCCTGAGAAGGTTAGATGGGTCCCTGGGAAATGTCAGGTAGGTGACAAAGCAGCCAGAGGCAGCTCCTTACAGGTTCTTAAAGGGCCCCTGGATCAGACCTGAGGGGGCTGGGGCCCCTTGGAAAATTCAAAAGCCCCATGTAGGTCAGAGAGGCCCGTTACCAGTCTAGAAGGGTCCCTGGGTGGTCAAAAGAGGGCCCCATTAACAGGCCTATTGGCCTTAGTTCAGCACGAGGGGCCCAGTACCATGGGGCCTTCAACGCTCGGAGAGGCCCTTAATGGCTCGGGAAGGGTCCTTTTTAGCACCGCCGCCCCGGGCAAAATCCTGGCTATACGTGCCTGCCTAGAGGGGCCTACCGAGGCCGCCTAGAGAGGACCGCACGAGGCGCCTAAGAGGGCCCCACGAAGGCGCTTCAAGGGGTCCTCGGGCCGCCCAGAGGGGCCCTCACGGGGCCGCCTCAGAGGGGCCCCACGGGGCCGCCTCAGAGGGGGTCCACGAGTATTCTTCAGAGGGGGCCCCACAGGGTCGCCTCAGAGGGGCCCCACATTTCCTAAGGGGGGCACAGGCCCGTGTGCCCCCCCCCTTGGTTGCGCCTTTGCTGGAACTGGCTTTAAATTCACCATCGCCATTTGCCAATGACGACCAGCTCTTGATCAATTGTCCTTGAAATGGTCAGATATGAAAGTTTTAACACTGGTGGATAGTTTCTTGGAATGTGGTGCCTGCTGACGTCTGCTAACCACAATGTTTACTCAAGTTTGTGCGCGGTGGCAACAAAAAACAATGTTTGCAGCATATTGACCACAAAGGTGATAACAAGGTTTACATACCATATATCAGTAAGCCCTAAGTACCGACCACAATATTGGGGTTTTCACACGTTGAATCTTCTCTCATCCGTCTGTTAACACCTCACTAACAGGATGGCATTAACTTTTAGCAGAAAACTCTATCTTAAGCTGTTTAGTAATCGGTCGATAGTCACTGCTGCTTTGATATACCCGATAATCACCTCGCCATGGCCTTTGGCCAGTACATGTGCTGGCAAAATGGCGCAGAGTCCCCAATCTTGGGACGTGATGGCAGGATTATCGTGGAAACACGCAAAATTACGGCCAGAAATGACCAGAAGGTGCATATAATTATATGGAAGTTTTAATAGAAACTCTTCATATAGCGTACAAATGTCATATACGTATGAACGTATTTACATACAAATGTCATGATCAGTTTCCTAAAATAGATGGGGTCGCAAATAGTGGGGGGAGCGTCATAAATAGGGAGTGGTTGCCAATAGGATGTTTTCACGTGACGTCACAGCCAGACCTGGCTGTACTCTGGCCCTGCGTGCGGCAGCCATCTTTGGGGACAACCGACGAAAGTATATACCTTCTGGACATTGAGTT